>PNEQ01087321.1:21418-51048 GCA_003012365.1 Medauroidea extradentata | reverse complement strand
CATACACACATGAAGAACATTTCTGTGAATACAGATAAATTTAATTTTATAAAATTATTTTCAAATTACTGTTTTCGAATTATCTGCGCAGTCGTCTATTTATTTTTGCATAAAATGTGACAGTCGCTTCATTGTTCATAAATTATAAATATCCACTGCACCTTATAACGACTAGTGACGAACAACATTCTGCCTGAGCTTTGAACCCTGTATTGTTTACTAGAGCACTCTACATTATCTTTTTTGGACAGCTAGAGTTAGTTGGACCTGGCGCGCTGTAGCTTGGTACGAAAACTACTTTTTTATGCATAACTATTAAAAGTTTTTCCAATGCAACATAATTTCCATAGCGAAGAATCCTTTCGTTGTTCTGTCACAAATAAATATTAATTTGTACCTAATTTTTGGTAGCAATAACCCTCGTCATTTCTCAGATTTATGCACCCAAAGCACCACCAATATTGTTATGAAAATAAGCCAAAATCAAGCAAAATAATATTTTACGAACGAACGGTACGTTATTTTAAAAAACGCCTATATATAATTATGCATCGTATTACCGCTCTTAGGCTTGCGTTTTGTCAAAGCACTACGTTAATTTTTTTTTTTTGGAGTTTTTTGCATTAGTATAAAAAAGCTACTTAAGAAATTATAATCTTCACCATTAACGATACTCATGGTTGGTCGGGCGATCGGGAATCCATACGTATGGAATATGAAGTGTACATACAGTTTTTTGGAGTACTTCTATTATTTATTTCTACACTGCTTCACGCTTCCTCCCGCCCAATATCACTTCACCTCATCCACTCTTCGCTGCAACCTTAGAACGGATGAAGTATACAAAATACCGAGGCCCACTCTTCAAGTCCAGCTAAGACTGTAGCAGTTAGTGATCCAGGAGTAGGAGTAGAAGAAAACGTTATTCATGTTTCAGCAGTATCTCATTCTCTGTACAGAGTTTCTCTAATTTGAGGAGACTTGCGTTTGATACTGCTGAAAAACGCCATCAAGAACAACTTTAACACAGTTAACTAAAACAACAGGAGAGAATTGGATACGTGACTCACGTACGGGTCCCGGAGACGACTTGAATGCTACAATGTTGGAGTCGAGTGTTTCAATTATAATTTCATCCATATAGTTTATGTCTGCAAATTTCTTCACTAATCAACACAAATACCAAAATTTTGACTGGACAAAGCTACCTCACGAGGTCAAAGTAACCCTGGTTTGCGGTGCGCTAATACGAATTTTATAAACAGATCGCGAAAGTATGTCACATGTGCAAGAGAGCGAAACCCAACTTTTGTTCAAATTAATAATCGATATTTCCGGGTCGCTTACATAACAATTTCGTAATTAAAAAAATACGACAGATAAAAATTCCGTGGACCTTAAAATATACCTCTCTTTACAGCGAACGGCCTAAATAATACGGATGTAACAAAATTTTTCCCCACGGTGCACAAGCCAGGAAAGATTATTGCTCCGAAACGTCGAAAACAAATGGGCGCAGTATATAGTTTCAACCCATTGGGGGGGGGGGGGTGGAGGAGAAAAACCACTGTTGTTTGAGATTTTTGCGCTTCTGGACATGTATCTCGTCAAAGATAATTTACTCAAGGAAGAGGGTAAGTCGTAAATATTCAGTTCGATGTGTGATATTTTGGTCCTCGGGTACTCTCTTCATACGACATTTTATTTAAATGTTTAAAAGGATGTATGATATGATGCAAGAACAAGCATTCTGTGAGATACCGTGTAAACCCCCCTCCCTCTCTCCTTTTCCATAGAGACAGACTGATGGACGAAAGTGTTTACCACACTTCCGCCTTACGTCAAGAGTTCCCTCTCCCAAGGCGACGCGAATAACAACCTGACATTAGCCCGTGATAACTGGGCGACGATATTAACTACACCTTGCCGTGGCACCTAATTTGTGGAGGCGGCCATACCTGTCTGCTCTCTCTCCCTCTCTCCAACACACCCTCCCCTCTCCTAAACAACGGGCCAAATATGTTTCCCCTTTCGTCCCGTCACAGACTTCTACCGCCCATGTGCGGTGCATTCCCAGCGAGCGCGCGGACCGCACAGGTATACCTTCCTCTCCAGACCAGACGCGTAGGAACGTGCCCAGATTTTCCCACGACCTAGGACACCCCCACCCCTCACCATGAAACACTGGGCGGGCCGGGACTACGATGCAGCAAGGACATGCTACACCTCTGGACCGCCGGAGCAGGCTGACGGCAATACAGCTGGACCGCTTCCGTAGTCAGAATCTTCACAACCAGATCGTTCCAGCCGGACTGTGTCGTTGATGTGTGGGGTTTTGTCGAGATACTCCAATTTCTCCCGCCCTTTCATCCCGCCGTTGCTCAATGCTTAGCTCGTTATTAGAGCCCACAATATTTGGTGGAAAGATTCTGCAACAATTTGTTTGTGCACATATGCAGCTCTGGTTAATGGTCAGTGATTGGCTGTTTTTAACTCTCAACGTCTCGTGGTTCTACTCGCAAATAACCTGACGTGTGGTATCGCAGTAACCTTGTTCCTGTTGGCACAGTCAAATGAGCCACGCCTACATTCTGCCAATAACCACGAAGCAAAGCTGGGGCTCTACTCATCATACCAGCGCTCACGGCCTCGATATCAAATGCAGACCAAATCTGGGTACAATGCTAACAAAGAACCTCGACAATTGATACAACTTAAACATTTATTTCAGGCAACACACGGAGCCATGATCCCGGAACGATAAAAAATTAGCAAGTTAGGCTACATTCATTTGTATGAGTTTTCTGTTACTCTGAGGTCAAAATCTATCTCCTATATTTTCAGAGTATTTTATATTATTGTGATATGTTATGAACTACTAGTGTGTCAAATGCGAAGAAAGAAGAAAAAAAAGAGCAACACAATTAAAGAAAAATTATTAGGAGTAGTTGTAATTTAAATTTTTTATACTTTGCAATACAAAAGTTCAAAATTTATCACCACGTTAATTTTTACAATGCATGCCAAAATACGATAAAGACGTGTTGTATATGTAGTATAGCAAAAGTAGCGAAACATTAAACACAGTTTGAAGGCGAACAAATTATCCGATTCCATATAAATTTATTCTTGAAGTTGTGATAAATTTTTATTAAATTTGCAGTACGTAATATTTAACGTTAAAATATTCATAACTATGTTAACAATCTATTCAAAATTTTTCCCAGTTTACGAGTGAATCACGTTTCATTTGAAGTGAAGCTACAAAACTGTAAAAAAAAAAAATAATAATAATAATGCTCGGTATTAAATACCATACTGGATTATTTTTTTTCACTTTCATGACATTCTAAGCAGAAAAATTTGAAAAGTGCTATTGTAGCGTGGATTCTATTAACTTTACGCTACAGTGCAAAAATTGAATTTGAAATTATAACATTTATTTAGGACACAATCAAATGCCACTGATGCCGAATCAAACTCAGAAGAAAAAAATTGACACGGAACAGTCTTAACGTCACATATAATTATTTATATAATTTTTGTCTCCTTTATAGATATTAACACTTCCGTTTATGATAATATATTTAGCTTGCGAAACTTCAGTTATAAGTATTCATACGTGATCGCTTAGTTATCTATTTATTTCAGTTTCCTAGAACTGTTATATTTAACATGGCTATCAGTAGTAGTTTTTTTTTAGACGAAAAGTGTGAAATTTGCGAACATAGCGTAAGTTGTATTTATTATGCTACAGTACGAGCATCACAGTTCAACTTTTAACGTATATGTAAGTCGACATTAGTCAAACGTTTTTTTATTCTTAGTTTGCTGGAGTAATTGCAGCATAAAAAAAGTTTAAAGTTCAAATGCTATGATTGTACTAAATCGCAAGGTAAATGGAATTCACGCTTTAATCTAAGATTTTACAGTTTTCTTCTCAGAATAAAAAAAAGAAAGGAAACAATAAATAATAATCAAATATGGCGGCTGATGCCCCACCTTTATAGTACTAGTGAGTGAAGTTTTCTTGTCGTGGTACTTTGCCACGCCAAACAAGAAGAAGATACCGAAGCAATCGGGAAAAAAATTACTTTCCTTGGAAGTAAGCAATATGTTTTTTTTTTAATACTTTTATTCCGTAAAGTGAGACGTAAATATAAGTGTTTATTATGTCATCGGTTATGTTAATTACCGTTCCCTGTTTTACAATAGCCCAGATTTCTTCCACTAATAACCGCTGTCTACGACAACAAAACCGAAGACATTTTCGGTACCCCATATTCAAGGCTATACTGGCGTGTGTGGACAATATTGACAGCGCCGGCATGCGTGGAATGTGGGGGCAGATCCACCCACCTTGTGTACGACAGCCAGTAGCGACAGAGCACGCAACCACGGACATGCGGGGCTGTATGTGGCCGAGGTCACCTGGGTCGAAGGCCACGCACGGGTCACCACGAACAAGGAATGCGCCGCGCGAATCGCGTCCGTCCGCGACTGAAACAATAAAGGACATGGCGGTCAGGAGGAGAGGGGGAAAAAGTGTGTGGGTGGTGGAGAGAGTTGAAGGGGGCGCGTTCCATCGGTAGGTGTATCGTGCGTGCGGCCGGTCGAAGGACAGGTCCGCGGGAAAGAAGACGACGTCGTGGAATGCGGCGAAGAGAGGCCGCCAGACAAAAGGAAGCAAGGATGCGGGGAGGAGGGGGAGAGAAAGGGAGAGGAGAGACGCAGGAATGCAAGCCGCTGTAGGGATTTGGGCGGACGAGTTCTACCCTGTCTTCAACCCCCTCCTGAGCCACGTACAGGGTGTACACGCGTGTCCTACAGACGCTCTTTTATTGCACTTGCCAGGGCGTGTGTGGGCCGTAACAGCAGCTGCGTCATATATACTTGGTCCGCCACAAGGCGGCCATCTGAGCGCACACTAGTTCGCCGTAACTCGTCACACAGAACATACCTTGAAGCACTCACATGACTGACACTTTCAGTGCTGACCCCATATTATTATTGGTGGAAAGTTTTCTGCTAAGTCCATTGCATGCTTTTATGGTAGCTCCACACGAATCCTGTGGGTATTTTTTATATAACAGGTTGAAAAGGCTGTTTTTAGCAATTTTGAGGGACTCCAAATGATTTTTTTTAATCAACATGATGCTTTGAAACTACCCTTCAGTTTGAAGTGAATTTTCTTTTTGTACATGGACACAATGGGCATATGTGGAATAGTTTCGTAAAAAACGTATTTACGAACATACTGCAAATTAATTCCTGTAGAAATACGAATGACGACTATACCTGTGGCGAGAGCTAGTATAGGGATTTAAGTTACTTTTGACTAGAAGTGGCTTATTACTAGAGACGGGAAAAATTCGCGGGTTCACTGACCTGTAGGCTAGCCTGCAAGAATATATGTGTATGCAGGCAGCTGGCTGCTGATACAGTGGTATGGGCTGTCATTTAGTTACGATTTTGTTACTGGCTCAGTGACTTCCAGGAACTGTCGTAAGAGTCGAGGGCCAACCGCGAAAGTAACACGAACTTATTGTAGTTGGAACTATAGCTTGTTCCCAAAAGAAAACGCGAATTTTTCAGGTTTCTACATATTACCTGTCGAACCGACACACATTCCACCACTGACAGGTTTGTTCATCTTGGTGCGGTCCTATTACTACAACCTATGACCTTGAGGTGTTTCCAACACCCATATCCCTGTATATTCTAGAAGTTTGAAAGATATTCCAAACCAATGAACATCGTACATGCACTTGTTTGCACTGCTAATGCCAAAGCACGCGCAGACACGAAACGAAAAATCAGTGTCGCAAGCATTCGCAGTAAAAATTTCTGCAGCGGATGGACAACTGTATATGCATGCTGTGACACAGTTTAACACGTGCTACCGATTTGTTTATAAACAACAATGCCTACTGAAGTATTTAAATAATATAACGTAGTTCACTAAAAATGTCAATCATAGTATTA
Organism: Medauroidea extradentata; assembly: GCA_003012365.1. Classification (NCBI taxonomy): domain Eukaryota; kingdom Metazoa; phylum Arthropoda; class Insecta; order Phasmatodea; family Phasmatidae; genus Medauroidea; species Medauroidea extradentata. The sequence continues at coordinate 45,063 of PNEQ01087321.1, read as the reverse complement.
GATATGTAATTAATAGGGGTAGGAAGAATTCGCGAGTTCAATGACCTGCATGCTAGAATCCAATGTCCTATGTATACTCAAGCCCCGTCTAATCGTTCATTGTCCGCTGTCTGAATGAGTAGCAGGTAATGGACAAATGGTAGAGCTTCGGTATACACAGGATAATGGATTCTACCATGTTGGTAGTTGAACTCGCAAGTAATTAATGTGCAAAATTAGCCAACCAAATCATGTATTTATGCAATATTATCACTAAATCTATTGGGTAACTCAGATTGTCAAAGTCTATAATAGTGTTGCGAGCTGTGATTCTGAGGGCTGGAGGCTGTGTCGAAATGCTTTTTGGCCTAGCCCATGATTCACAAGCCGAGCGGACACGTGATAGGATTCCCGCCGAAACTACGGCATAAAGACCTTTTCCAACTGCACTTTTACCCTATGAGCTCGGCCTACGAGACTCAAGTCACGTCCGAAGCATGATGTAATGTCTATTCTTAAACCCCCTGTAATGCGGTGAATCCCCGGAGTTTGGCCAAAGTATAAAAGCACCGAATCAACCGATTTGGGGGAGTTCGCTATTGGTCGTGCTAGAGGAAAGTGTTATGCTTGTGGAGAGAGATTGGTGAAGACATCTTGGTGACGACAGAGTCTACTGTGAGGCTACAGGCTCATACCTTCGCAGCATTATTGGGCGAAACAAGAGGACTGACTGTTACTGCGGTCTGGCGGACAAGTAGGTACGCGACGGGAGTCGAACCGAAGACCTCAAGAGTGAAGACAGTGGTGCACTCAGGGTGCTGCGTAGCACATGGTAAGTCATCACCACTTCGGACTGTTAAGGTTGTACATTCTCACTATTTGAAAGACTGTTAATTGAATATATGACGGAATTTTTATTGTGATTTGTAATCTTTAATTAATTTATGGTAAACATATGTTTGTGCTTTAATTGTGAAAGTTAATTAATGTTTCTGTGGCACAGTAGTAATTGTGTGCATAACTAATTGTGCTGTGAAAGACATAGTTGACTGCTGTTTTGTGTATTTTTGTAAGCTTTATGAGCCAGTACATCAATAACTTAATTCAACTCTTTTATTTCTAATTATAAGACCTCTATCCCAAAGAGCTCAGAGAATTGCCCACATTTAAGTTTTTGCAAACTTGTAACAATATAGTCACATATAGTCAATGTGCAAAATGAGCCATTCCAAACATTATTTATTTAGGTAATACTGCATTACTGTCACATCTAATAGCGAGGGACCTGAAAAATTCGTGTTTTCTTTTAACCATACACTATAATTCCAGTAACTGTACGTTGGTACCACTTATGCGATTGGCTCTTAACTTATACGACACCTTCTGTAAGTCGCTGAGGCAATAACAAACATTCAAATAAAGAACACACACATTTCACTGTGCAAACAAGCAGCTAATGAGTAGTTACACTATGCTTCGTTTCACATATATTCTTGGAGGCTAGCCTACTGGACAACGAACAAACTAATTTTCTCGGCCCCTACTAATAGCTAACTCTTATTGTTAAGAGCCCACGATTTCTCGCGACAATAATTCTGCAACAGTTTGTTTCAAAGACTTATGTACACATATGCAGCCATGCTTCATGGTACTGGCAGAATGTATTGTTTCACAGACGTGGCTCATTTGACTTGTGCCAACTGGAACAAGGTCACTGCGACTCCACATGTCTGTGATTTGCGGGTAGAACCCTAGACGCTGAGAGTTAAAAACAGCCAATCACTGACCATGAAGCACATGTGCACATTAGTAGGGCCCGGTAGTTTTCGCGAAAAGATTTTTGCATCACTTTGCTTTAGTGCCTTACGTGCACACCTGCACTCTGATTTGTGGTCAGTGATTGGATGCCGTAACGCCCAGCGTGTAGAGGTTAAACCCGCAAATCACAGACGTGATGTGACGCAGTTATCCATGTACTGATTGGCACAGTCAAATAAATAATATCTCTGCACAAGAACACTCTGCTAATAATCATGAAGTTGAGCTGCAGGTGTGGACGTAAGACACTGAAACAAAGTGGGGCAAAAATCTTTTCGCGAAAACTACCGGGCCCTACACATTAGGCATTGAAACAAACTGTCGCGGAATTCTTTTCGCAAAAAAACGTGGGCTATATTTATTGTTATAAACCTGTTTTGTGCTTTAATTTATTGTTACGTAAGCAATTATTGTGAAAATCTAATTTTATCTAAATTATGTAATGTTTGTGTACATGTGCACAGTGGAAGAAAAGGCCATACTGGGTTACTTTATTTTAAATTTTTTATACCTTTTTTTATCTGAGGAAAAACGTGTGGAATTGCAATTATAGCGTGAATCCTCTTTACGTTACACTTTTATTCTCAGAATACAAGAATATTGAAAATAAAATAATTAAATATGTCGACTGATAACTAAGGATCCCTGTTTTTCGCGAAAAGAATTTTGCCTCACTTTGTTTCGGTGCCTTACGTGCACATCTGCAGTTTTGCTTCGTAGTCATTGATTGGCTATTTTAACTGTCTTGAGCCTTTAGATTCTACCGGCAAATAGCAGACGTGTGTTGTTGTAGGAACGTTATTGTAATTGGCTCAGTCAAATGATATACACCACTTTATAAAGACATGCTGCCAATAAACATGAAGCAGAATTGCAGATATGTACGTACGGCACTGTAACAAAATGGGGCAAAATTCTTTTCGTGAAAATCAGGGGTCCTTACTGATAACCCACCGTAAGTGCGTCAACAATAAATACATTATAATATATAATTAAATTACTAATTATACGGTATGTATATCTTTGGTCAAGTGTGATAGCTGGAGCCCACGATTTTTGGTGAAAAGAATTCTGCAACAATTTGTTGCAATACCTTGTGTGCACAAATGCAGCTCTGCTTCTTGAGTATTGGCAGAATGTAGGCGTGGCTCATTTGACTTGTGCCAGCAGGGACAAGGTTACTCCGATACCACACGTCTGTGATTTGCGGGTAAAACCCCGAGACGCTGAGAATTTAAAACAGCCAATCGCTGACCACGAAGCAGAGCTGCATATGTGCACATAAGGCATTGAAACAAATTGTTGCAAAATTCTTTTCACCAAAAATCGTGGGCTCTAGTGATAGCAGACAGGTCATTGAAAATTCGGTCGGCCCAAGTGCATGGCCCAGATGACGTGACTTGGAAGGAATCCTGACATTTCACTTTAAGCGTTCCGTTATCTATTTTCTCGACACACGAGTCGACATTACGTCACTTCTGCGGGGGCGTGTGGTCTTACCTCATACACTGGCGACCTACTAACGTCTACACTACTTCTTGCAACGTCTCAATACAACACCCCAGCACGACTACTGTTTGTAAGCTTGTCACGCCGACCCTATTACACATTGCAGCTACACACAAACAACTGTTTATAATACAGAGACAAAGAAAGCAGTTTACAAGGATTTATCACCTCACACAAACTTTTTTAGAATAAAAGTATTATTGCATATAAAAAATAACAAATATGTCTTAAGGGCGCCGCCTAACACGCGCTTTAAATGCGTTTTAATGAACAGGGAAATACGTTTTTTTTTTTTTTTTTTTTTTAAACGAAACAATTTCACATGAGCCCATTGTGCCGATGTAAGAAAAGAAAACGAACTTCGGACAAGCAGGGAATGTCATTGTTAAGGCCCGGTAGTTTGCGCGAAAAGATTTGCGCAGCACATTGTTTCAGTGCCGTACGTGCGCGCCTGCATCTCTGCTTTTTGGTCAGTGATTGGCACAGTCAAATGAATAATAACTCTGCAGAAAAACACACTGCCAATAATCATGAAGTTGAGCAGTACGTATACACGTAAGACTCTGAAACAAAGTGGGGCAAAAATCTTTTCGCGAAAACTACCGGGCCCAAGTCATTGTTAGAGACAGGGAAAATTCGCAGGTTCATTGAACTGTAGGCTAACCTGCAAGAATACTTGTTAACTTAAGTAGACTGCAGATGCTCATTAGCTGCTTGATGTTAAAGTGATAAAGGTCTATATTAGGTACATTTTCATTATTGGCTTAGATACTTCCACGAGATGTCATATAAGTCAAAGACCAATTGCGAAAGTGACGCAAACTTACAGTTATTGGAATTCTACCTTGTGCCCAGGTGAAAACGCGAACTTTTCAGGTCTCTAGTCATTGTTAAAACACCGTGCTTATAAAAAAACTGTTTTGAAGTCCCCCAACACAGCTAAAAACGACCATTTCAGGCTGCCGTACTTCAAAATGTATTAACTGGATTTATGTCCGGCACGAATGCTACATGCGAAAATCCGGGGACCGACCTCATCGGCAATCGAGCCCGGGTGGCCTTGGCGGGAGGCGAATACTCTAGCCATTGCGCCAATCGCGGCCCCAACACAATACGAAAATTAGGAAATAATTTTTGACCACTTGAACGCCCCTACGTGGCTTGACCGTAGAGGTGATGAGCTACGATAAGGGTGCACCTGAGTCACCCTTATCGTTTCCGGGTTCACAGTCGTCGAACACGCCACCAGCACCAACCAGTGCGCAATTAAAACAAAAGAGCGCATGACTACTCATCCCACTGGTTGATGCGCACATCTACACTGCACTACAGCGAGGAAGACATGTAAACGTACGAATCCGGTTTCATATATTATTTTCTCTGTTGTTTTGCGAGTCCAGACCGGGAGACCTTGGCGCTTCGTAAGGTAACGGTCGTCCACCCGGCTGCGAGAGACAAGCCGGACATGGCCTGGGTCAGTAAAGAGTTGACTTCCTGCTTGGAAATTATTTCAACTCACTCGTCACTACGACAATAAGAAAATGAGTTATTTTAAATCGTCTACTTAAAAAAATTTATAAAAAAACTAGCTGCCCCGTCAAACGTTGTTTTGTCACATAAATAACTTATTGTAAGTGTGCAAGGATGTGGTACATAAGTGGAAGAGGTCTAATAATAAAGACCTTAATAAATAATAATAGAGCAGCGACACCTGATAGGGATAGACTGGTATCAGCTCGTGGGGATAACTGATCAATTATCACTTACACAGATATCGACCGGGTTATAAAACTATTAAATTTAAAATATTTACTAAACAATAGCACTTAGGAGTATAAAAAATAGATAAAAACCTATTCGCAGACCTACCGAATGTATTGTTACAAGTTTGAGACATAAACTTAATATGTGGGAAATTCCCATGAGTTCTTTTGGGATAGAGGTCTTATAATTAGGAATAAAAGAGTTAAATTAAGTACTGGATTTAATAGCTCACAAAGCTACGAAATACACAAAACAGTAATCAACTATAACTCTCACAACACAATTAGATATGCACACAATTACCTCTATGTCACAGACACGTTAATTAAGTTTGACAATTAAAGCACAAAAATGTCTACCATCAATTAATTAAACCGTACAAATCACAATAAAATTCAGTCATATATCCAATCAACAGTATTTCAAGTAGTGACAGTGTACAACCTTAATAGTCCGCCGTGGTGATGAATCGTCGTGTGCTGCGCAGCACCCCGAGAGCACCGCTGTCTTCACTCTTGAGGTCTTCGGTTCGACTCCCGTCGCGTACCTCCTTCTTTTCCCGTCAGCCCGCCGCAGCAGTCCTCTTGGTTCGTCCAACACTGCTCCGAAGGTAGCCGCCTGCCACCTCACAGTAGACACTGACATCACCAAGATGTCTTCACCAGTCTATCTCCACAACCATAGCACCTTCCTCTAGCACGACCAATAGCGAACTCTCCTCAAATGTGCCGATTCTGCGCTTTTATACTAGGCCAGACAGTCGGGTCTTCCCTGCATTTCAGGGGTCTAAAATAGACATTACATCATGTTTCTGACATGATTTTAGCCACGTAGGCCGCCCTCGACGGGTTAAAGCGCAGTTGGGACAGGTATCTATGACGTAGTTTCGGCGGGATTCCCACTATGAGCCACCCGGGCTTTGAGTCATCGGCCAGCCCTCAAGGTGTTACGAAACAGCCGCCGACCACTGGCCTCCAGGAACATGGCACGCAATAGTATAAACAAAACTTCATTGAAATCGGTTAAGCCGTTTCGGAGGAGTATGGAAACAAACACTGTGACACGAGAATTTTATATATTAGATATGCTTGACAATTCAACCTCACTCACACTCACTAAATTTTCGAGCCATAATACATAATGTTACTCCTTCCACTCCTCCATGACTTGCTGTAACTGTGAATTGCAAGAAGAGGAGGGGGTGAGGTTCCGACCTGGAAATTTAATAAATAACATCGATCGGTCCATTCAAAGCTGTGAACGGGCCCGGGGGGGGGGGCCTTCTCCGGGAACAATTTGGCTTGTACAAAATGGCGATGTTTATAAGCAATTCTCTTATCAATGCATCGTAGCGTAAATCCTATCTTACTTGCTGAAACTGAAAATAAAAATTTAAAAGTTCAATAATTTTTATTTTAAAATACAAATAATGTTTATTCTTCAATTTTATGAGCATGTCATTGTAGCCTGCAATGTCTTTATCCACTGTGATTTTTATGAGTTTGGTATATCAGTTGGTTTTAGTGTAGTCGTTAAAACGGAAACATGCAAAATATGACTTTAATAAGCCATTACGCGAAAACTATGAGAGATAAAAAAAATTCATAAGAGCCAAATTTAGTCACATTTTGTGTCTAAAACAAGAAAAAAAAATATCTGGTACAAATACAAAATAAAATAATGATGATGAAAATTGCGGTAGCCGCGCCCTTAACAGCACATACAATACCGGGACGAAGACAATAATGGACACAAGACAGAATAACAACGATGACGTCACAGACAACAGACTAGACGATACAACGATGATCTCATACTTTTAATAATTTATCTTTTATCTTAGCATAGCACATGATTTGTTCTTGTGTAATAATAGCTATTATCAATTGGATTTTGTAACGTTTGTAACATAATAATACAGTACGATATTTTGTGAACATGTAAACAAACACGGCAAACTGTAAACCGACCTAGTGCTGAACTTTGTACGTGTATAAATAAATAAATACATACATAAGAGCACATTAGATATCTTAAGACCGACCTTTCACGTATCATTCTAAGGTTTGGGACAACATAATATTGCAATGGCGTATGTCTACAACAGTACAGTACCTTACGTGTGATACATTAGTCACTAATTGCCGTAACTTCCCATGCCTGCTCTCTGTTGGTAAACTAGGGAACTAGGTGTACAGAGCCTTATTTAGTGACGCCGACGAAGTGGTTTACCATGATAATAAGGTATACCACGTTATATGGCTGGTTTACTCCACATATTAGCCTACATACCACTGCGGTTATTAATAACATAAATATAATGTTACTAATATTTGACTATTTGTCGACGCTAACAGTGAGAGGTAAGCCACCCCTGGCTAAGCCCCTGGCCAATAAGGATGACAGGCTTGATGTGTAGCTGCGGGCGGGTAGAGGTTCAAACAAGAAGTGAACCGGTCGACCTGCACTGCTTATATTACACTAGCTCCACAAACATACACCCCTCGTGTTTATTACTACGTGCACACACAGAGTGAGAACATGCTGGTTACGTCCACATTCACACCCGCACTACAACACCTCTTGTCCCAACCCCGCTGTATTTCCATGACTTGCTCTCAAAGATGAAAGATGAGGGGCTCCAGTCTTCCTTACGAAGCTATCATTAAAAAAACTACAAGTTATCAGTAGAACCACTATTTTATGATGAATAGAATTTTACACCAAGTTGTTTTACTTTCTTACGAGCACATCTCGAGCTTTGCTTCATGGTTACTGGCTATGTATGTGTGTCTTTCATTTGGCTGTGCAATCAGAACAGGGTTAAGGGGGATCAGTTTCCACATTTTGAAATAATGGAACTTCTACGTTTAATTGACCTATACAATTTCTATGTTGTTTTATGCTTCAATAAGGGCATAGTTTCTTACACTGTATGCAATTGGCATTGCTTGGATACTATTGTTTATACTGCAGCTGTGACCATGTGTAGAAAATAAACACTTTCTTCCTCCGGACAGTTCCCTTGACAAGGGCTAAGAAAGGTAGTGAAGATGTGACAATTTGGTAACACTTAAGAATGTAATATCTATGCCAAGTTGAACGGGAAATTTTAATAAACATAACTGTATAGAAGTTACAGCGACAGTTGAAGAATTCAAAGATGACAAGTGCTTAGATAGGACACTTCACGTCTATGGTTTGCAAGTATAACCCCAAGACGCTGGGAGTTATGCAACTTACAATCACCAACCAAGGAGCACAGCTGCAGATGTGTACGTAAGGCATCGAAACAAAATGATGCATTCATTATTTTCCCGAAAATCAGATGTCCCTAGTTATCAGTATAACTAATAAGTTGAGCCCACGATTTTTGGTGAAAAGAATTCTGCAACAGTTTGTTTCATTGCCTCACGTGAACATCTGCAGGTCTGCTTCTTGATTATTGGCAGAATGTATTTTTGCACAGACGTGGTTCATTTGACTTGTGCCAACAGGAACAAGGTTACTGCGACACCACACGTCTGTAATTTGCGGGTAAAACCCCGAGACGCTGAGAGTTAAAAACAGCCAATCACAGACCATGAAGCAGAGCTGCATATGTGCACATAATGCAATGAAACACATTGTTGCAGAATTCTTTTCACCAAAAATCGTGGGCTCTACTAATAAGCCTCTTTCCTCAACGTTAATACAAAGTAACTTATAAAGTTACATTGGTCACATAGTTCTCAAAAAAATTACATAAAATCGTTCTATTCATTCGTGTTGTGCTAACTCAAAAAATAATGGACCCACTACTGTACAGATTGGATGTTAAATTTTCAATATACAACTTGTTTACAATCGCTCCAGCAGTCCTCGCAATATTACATAAAGAATATATATGAATTCATGTCGTGCTATCGTCCAAAATGACACACACGCAATTTTAAACCACTAGTATGAAAGCTTGGATTATGAAATGTTGAAATATAACATTTAGTTATGACCGGTTTTGTTTTTATCGCATTATAATATAAAATCGTTATGTTCCGTTTTCATGCCGTGTTAACTTTAAAAAAAAAGGTGCTAGGATTACAAACTGACAAAATTTACCATTTTGTTACAATCGGTAGTGTGGTTTTCGAAGCCAACACAAAATCCTTCTATATTCATGTTGTACTATCTTTAAAAAAATGCCGGACTAACAATAATAAAACGCACAAAAATCAAAGTTCAAATTATAAACTGTCTAAATGTAAAATTAGTTGCTATCGGTTTTTTAGTGCAGTCCAACACGCCTGTCGGACAATGCGCCAGTATGGCAAAACGTACTATGCAATACTCTTTCAGACTAAATGACAGCTAGATAAAACCTCACACAGTCCTAACACATGTAAGGCAAACATAGCTTAGGCGAAATTACAATTTGGAAATAACGTACATAAAAGGATTTATCACCCATACGACCGAATATGAAACACTCCTGTCTTCATTCAGGCAGCAGAGAGGACACTCAGCTGTATTGACGCATAAACCACGTGGTAATTAAGGCGGTCGCCTGGCGAAGGGCCAAAATCGATGAGTCGCTGCGAACGACGCCGACCAGCCTAAAGTCGTAAATGCGTGCGCAATCTTACCTCCCCAACGTTCTTACTGAAGGATTTTAAGGGTGTTCAAGTGGCAAAAATACATAATTTTATATTTGCACTTTGCATTTGTGGGAAATTTTTAACTCTCATTCTCATAGTTTTCTCATTGCAGGGTGTCAAAGTTAAAATCTGCAATTCACGGAACATATAGAAATAACAAAATCCAACTTGCTCGAATGAAAATATATCATGGGTTATTTGCTAAAATATTTTTAACATGCAACCAAATTATACTGTACATTTTTAAAAATGGCCCATAATATACAATTTGAGTGTAAATTATTTCATTCTAGTAAGTCAGTTGGTTGTTGTTATTCCTATGTTCCCGCGACTTGTAAATTTCGACTTTGACATGCCACCTTGGGAAGAAGATGAGAGCTAAAACTGTTCACAAGTGAAAAATGTAGTCACAAGAAATGTCTTCAAAACTAACACTGTTTCATACAAATTAAAAATTATGATTTTTCCTTCTGGAACGCCCTTAAGCCCGTGTGCCACCAGGTTCGTATATTTAGCTAATGACAGCCGTTGTCAACAGCAAAACCAAACGTGAATGCGCGGGCGCGGGGCGATGTCTATGGTGGTCTAAGCCACGCCCACCCTTGGGCCACGAGTTTAGAAGAATATTCAAGGGTATACAGTCCGTCGAGACAGTTTAGTTTTATAATATGCTGCTGAGATGTGTGTCTCGGAGGAGCAGAGAGGACGGGCATTGCTGTGTTGGCAGTCTGCAGCGAGCACCGACACTGGAACTATGTAACCGGCAGAGTGTGCAGACGTATGTGCAAGTCTGTGTTAAAAGTTCGTCACATGGAAAATTTCTGCCACTTGAGCGCTGGTATCGGTAATGGCAGGAATCTGACCAATCTCAGAGCTTTCCTGAATTTATATTACATAAAGTGGATAATTTAAAACGCGAAACTGGTTTATTTTTCCCTGTGCCAAGCTCTCCCATAAGAAAACACGTTTTTTTTCTAACATGTTGTAGAATTAACCTTAAGGGCGTTCACTTGGCAAAAATTCTAAATTTTATATTTGCTTGGCATAGTGTTAGTTTTATAGACGTTACTTGTGACTTAATTTTCCACTTGTCGAAATTTTTTAGCTGTCATAGTTTTTCCACAGCGGCATGTCAAAGTCAGAATTTGCAAATTACAGGAACATAGGTTTAACAAAAATTAAGTGACTCGCTGGAATGAAATAATTTACACTGAAATGCTAAAAGATTTAAAAACACACAACAAAGTAATTTTGTCTTTTTTTAAAAATTGTCATAAATGAGGTAAATTTTCGTAATTTTCGGATTATTTTAAAAAGTACAAATGAATTACATTCCGTGTTTTAAATATTTTAGCACATTGCCCATTATATCTAATTTCAGTGTAAATTATTTCATTCGAGTAAGTCACTTGGTTTTTGTTAAACCTATGTTCCTGTAACTTGCAAATTCTGACTTTGACGTGCCGCTATGGGAAAACTATGAGAGCTAAAAAATTTCGACAAGTGGAAAATGAAGTCACAAGTAACGTCCATCCAAGCAAATATAAAATTTAGAATTTTTTCCATGTAAACGCCCTTAAACGGGACATGCTCGGTTGTATCACAAACATCAGCTACTCGTGTGTTTGTGGTTATTCGGGCTCAAATACGGAATGTTTTATGATCGGCGCATATTCAACCGGAGCGTTCGGTTGTCGCTCTGCTTCTTCAGACGTGTGCATAATGAGCTGCAGCCTTGAAAAGTGCCAAGGGGGGGGGGTTGCAGACAGTAAGAGCTCGTTGGCCGCTTACTGACAGTGATATGGCCTTTCGTATAGTTACATTTTTGTTATTGGCTAAGAGACTTCCAGGAACTGTCATTAGAGTCGAAGGTCAATTGCGAAAGTAGCACGAACTATTAGTACTAGTTGTTGCAATTGTAGCTTGTCCCCCCCCCCCGGCCTCAAAAAAGGCGAATTTTTCAGGTCCCTAATTATCACAGATGGTAAATATTTATCTTGTGTAATGATAATTGTTACTGTACAGAATGATTGATATACAATGATTTATTGTGTTAATTTGTGAATAACACGTAGTTTTGAATTTTTCTGTTGTTTGCAAATAACTAAGTAGTCAACGCTTTCATTTAAATTAGCCAACCTCCATCCTAAGCGACTCGCGGAAATGTAACAGCACGTCAAGCTGTTGTTTGACTAAACATGTTATACAATACATGGCACCTCCTCGCCAAACAAGGCGGCACATCCAGCGGGCTTAGTTGACTAATAGTGAAAGCGGAAGCGATGCTGTTGCGAGACGCAAGACTGTGGGCTCTAGTTTCCTGTTTCCCTATTGGCTGGTATGAACTGCGCAAGCATAGTTACGCGTAAACTTTTACAATGTTTTAAAATATTGTAAACTAATATTGACAATAGTAAAAACTAACGTAAACTAATTGTGGCACGGGAAGAGGGGAAAGGAGGTGTGTGCAGAACGCACGCGCAGAGGCGTAACGTGAACAGCCAATAGGGAAGAGGGTTCAGGTTGCGAGAAAGTGTCTGCGTAACAGTCAAATGCCGCTAGTCTGCACACCGAACAGTTGACCGGCTCGCGTCGGTGAACATCAAACACAGCCAGGCGGAAAGAAGTGGCGTGGTCGCTATAACCATCCAGCGGACACATGCATGCTACATATTTGTTCAGGGTCTCGTCCCGAGTTGAACTTGGCTAGATGTGCTGGGTTTTATTTACAAATATGCCCCGAGGCACGATAGTCAGCGTTAAAAAAAAATACACGGCGAACAGGGAATGTTTTCTCTTCGTGGAAGGTAGCTGTCCTCCGTAGCGTAGTCGATTAGGTGCCGGTCTGCTGTGCGAGAGGTTCTGAGTTCAAATCCCGGCTCGGGCACGGATGTTATGTTGTCCCTTCACCTCACTTCATCTTATCGGTTCTTAAGACCTCGTTGTTAAGGGTCGGGGGTGTTAGACAATTTTATTGTATTTCCAATTTTTGTGCCACAGCATTTATTCAAATTGAATCGAAATATACAGAAAGGGCACATGTCTCAAAAACAACACTCCTCTGAAGAGACAAAAAATGAATAGCAAGAACACGTTTCAAGAAAACTCAGTACAAATTTTTTTATCATTATTTTTAGGGTAGTAATCATAAATTATCGAGCGTTGTCCTTTTTGCCCAGTTTGATGTAATTACCATTAAAATACAATTTGTTCCAGCAATAACCCCGAATTTCAGTTTTTTATATGTGCCCCTTCTGCATCTATCGATTCAGTTGTATTATCAAAATTGTCTCGTCGTCAAAGCATAGGATATATTCTTGGTAAACTGATTAATATAAATAATAATGGAATATTTCATTAATTTGTCATGCAGAATCATTGCAAGGGAATTATAGGTTAACTTTCAAGAATTCTCTTGCAATGTTTCTACCCGACTAATTAATGACCCTCTCACCTCACCTCTTCGTGTAAGCCGTGGCGGTCCTACAATTATGTGAAAAAAAAAAAAAAAAAATTGGGTTCTCGTACTTCCAAAACAAGGTGGCACAATGGTAAAAATTTGCACTCGCACAGGGGAGGGCCCCGGTTCGATTCCCGGCACCCCGAAATAATTATGAAACAAATGAGCTACACCTGCATATTAGTTTGCAAGCAGTCATGCTCGTTGAAAAGCTCGTTACAAGTGTTCACCAATGGGTGACCGATGTGCAGTAGATAGGCTTGTCACTGCTGCAGAAGTCGTATATGACTGTTGCGAACAGCCGCACTATAAATTGGATTAACAGTTTGAAGAAGATGTCGATATAATATGAAATGCGAGATATTTCCTACGAAAGGATGGCGTAATCCTACCTCGCCTTAGGGGAAAAAATCTTGCAATTTATTACCTCATGTTAAATCACTGTGCATACATTAAAATATAGTAACAGGCGTAAATTTTGTTTAAATGCAGTACTGTTGCACGTAACCAACTATGTGAAATTTATTTTTGTTATATTTCACACTAAGCTACAATTCGACACTTGAAATACAGTAGTACTCGTGTAATCAGAGTTTTTATATATCTGCCCGACAGGCCGCCACATTGGGCCTGATTACCGTTAATCTATTGTAAATTTTCTTCTTCGCATCATGTCCGCTAAATGACGAAAAAAATATAAAGTTTTGAGGAGGCCACCTGCCCAGATCGCCGAGAGGTGTGCTACCCTACGACTGTTACACGATTATTTTAAAACTGTTTAGCGTGTGTAATTTATGTATGTTTAGGAATACCATTCAAAGAACGTTACACACGCGTATACTCATTTCAAGTCCTCCATTTATATATAAAGTTTATTTCCTACACTGCTGAAAATGGCGGAAAAGGGTGTTTTTGTGGTATTAAAATTCTGACGCGAAATCTTTTAAAATGTACATGCGTCAGCAACATCACTTTATCTATAATACTAATTAAATATATGTATATGTAGAGACCTGAAAAATTGGCGTTTTCCTTTAGGCGCAAGCTAGAGTTCCAGCAGCTTTATGTCTGTATCACGTTCATAATTGGTCGTTGACTTACTCGACACTTCATGGAAGTCGCTGAGCCAGTAATAAAACTGTAACTGAATACAGGCCCATTTAACTGCGTCAGCGAGCAGCTAATAAACAGCTGCTGTCTGTACGATTTCATATATATTCTTAGAGGCTAGCCTACAGGTAAGTGAACAAATGATTTTATCCGGTCTATACATAGGGTCAAGATTGAATGTCTCAAAGGGGCGAAAATACTGTACGTTGTAGACCTCGAAGGCGTAGAATACGTTCACCCAGCCAGACGACTTGTACGAGGGTTTGTGTGTGGTGTAAACGCGGGCGCAGCGTGTATATAAGAGGGCCACCCACGCAGCGGGTTGCCACAATGCCTGGCTGCGGGAATGACACAATCGCCCGGCCAGCCGCACTTGCTTCACCTCCTAGCCACAGCCAGTCTGGGCTCATGCCACTGGGACGAGGTGAGTGTGGGGAGGGAGGGGGCGTCAAGTGGCTCTCTACCGCACTTGTCGCCGGCTACTGGACCCCCTCGTCATTCTACTCCCAGTGCTACCGTCCCCCACGGCCCGCCTACCTTCCAGGAAGCTGTCTAGCCAGTTCTGCAAATGCCTAAGTTTCCAAGGTATTGCGACCTCTCCTTCTACTTGTTTGTAAAATAATTTACAAATGTTTTTATGCGTTCATTTTAAAAATGAAACATTTGCGTAATATTGCTTCTAATTTTTCGACCATTCGCTACAGCGATTTGACATTACATGTAAGTAATCAGCATCCAAATAAGAATTTTTCAAATGGCCTAATACAGAAAGAAAACGACACCGGGCACGATTTATTGGTGGCAACTGAATGAAGCCGCCCTTCTAATTAATTATGTTAATTGGATGGAGTCATGCAGAAGGGAACCAATTCACAAAGTAATTTTTTTAGATAGTTATACAAAGTAGAAGAAAGAAAGTAAGAAGTATATCCTAGAAAAATAAAAAGTTTTAAATCATAATATTCGAATAAAAGTAAGAAGCCAGAACAAAGTGGTTTCTACAAGGTTTATATATACACACTAAACTTTCGCCTTGAATATTTCAGCTCCAGTAATTTGTGAAATGGTTCCCTTCTGCATAACTACGTCCAATTAATACAATCATAAATAAATAGCGTATTGAGAAGGTATCCCAGGGCAGGGTATCACGCCCCGGCATGCATATTTACAATTTTTAGAGCGGAAATTCTAAACGATCTAAGTGCCGAAAATATGTTTTTGAGAAAAGGAGAAAAACAGCTCTGCAAGAACATGCGTACATATGAGACGTACAATTTTCGACAATCATAAAAACTATCAGGACAATTATTGGATCTAAGCTCTTACAGCAAAATATAGGCATTGTTACATAGTTCATTTTGATGTGATAAACTCAGTTCGGTGATTTAGATCATTTATAATTTCCACTCTACAATTGCCCGTTTATATCTGATTGGCCCGACGAGTCCCTACACTGGAGTGGCGCCGGAACGAGAAAGACGGGACAAACGGGAAATCCTCCAGAAATCCCACAAACCAATAACATTTTCTGACTCGAGGATCAAGCCCTGATAATCTTGGTGAGAGGCGAGTGGTTTGATCACTCGACCACCGCGGCCCCTTAATAAAATTATGCAATGTAATAACCACACAATTCAGGGACCAAAACGAGGTGACTTGGGACGTTTTTACATTTTTTCCTGTTTCTGTGTGTGTAAAATTAGTGATAAGAAGTGTAATTTTATGTTGTCAGTCATCATTTCGAGTTAATCGAAAAATCTTTCATTTACTGAAAGTTGTCATGTAGGAAATAATTAGTTTTATACTTTAGCCTGTGAGTGGGAGTACGGAGACAACCTTGGCTTGGCAGTGAAAACGAAAGAGATGGAGACGACGATGGCAAGGAGTGACGCGGGATCATTACGTAGATTGGCGGCAGTTTGACAAATGCGTGCGGCGGTGTGACAGTCGGGACGTGTTTGTAGGATGCATTTTCATGTGTAGGACGGACGTGCAGGTTGGACTATTACTGTAAATAGCGAAGAGATTTCTGGAAAGAGATTGCTTTGTGTGAACCAGGCAGACATTGATTAACTGTATGCTAAGAGTAGGGATTAGGTGTTAGAACTGCAAATAATATAGCGTTGTGAACTGTACATAGGAAAGTGTTGGTTACATTATTATTGTCGAGTATTCAAATAAGTCTTGTAATAAATCTTATTTAATTATTGCACTTAATTTCAAGTCCTCCATTCAGATCAAGCTTGGTTGCACCAAGGGCAAACAATTTGTAGCAAAACTTATTTCCTCGCTGTTTTCAGGGTACTGAAAAAACTTCCTATGACAATATGAACCGTACGAAACGTCAATATATCGTGTAAGTTAGAAACGTACTGAGCCTCACATGATTAAAATTAACGCGTAAATCCTTATGCTTGCTCTCGCCCGGGTTTCTATACAGGGCAGTGACCTCTCATAGAGAGTTATTTAACGCGCATACCACGTGACCAAGATCTGTCATGCAACCACGAAAATGTTAACTCTAAAACTTAAATGATATAAAATAACCGAGGAATCTAACTAACCACAACTAATAGTCTTGCCAGGAGATTGAGAGGTGGTCAGAGCGATGCTAAATACTAACGCTACACACGGACCTTCATTTTAAAGCAACTGCTAGCAAAATTTGCTATTTACTTTCATACTCATCAAAGAGCCAATTTTATTTTCTTAAAAAATAGTATTTTATAAACAAAGAAATTTACTGCTCTGCAAGTCATAACAAAATGCTTGCAGCATTCGAGGTTTAAACGGAGACATGTTATGTCTGAAATTATAAGCTTCATCCGAACAGAGCACTGTCATTAAAATAAATTCTGGAATACGTGATTTTTTAAAAAAAGTCCCTAAAGTAAGCAAGTGTATTATACGTAAATAAAATTATTTTTGGTTATCTTAACTATATACACAAAACCTGGGAGCACCTGCACATCCAATGCAGCTAATAGTGAGTGTAAACTTCTCCATCAAACGGCCAACTGAAATAGAGGCAGCTATTCTTTTAACGAACGAAGCTCTGAACTGTCGTTAGCGGTTTACAGCGAAGGGTGGTAGGAGACCAAAAGCTACTTTTCTCGCGAGTAATTTATTTACGGCCGAGTAAATGTCTTTCTCTAGCCAACCGTATCGATTTTTCTATACCCTCAGCGTGAAAGCCATTATATGCAAATCCAGGCCGGACCTTATAAAGAGCCTATTACTTAACAAGCAAGCGCCGTATCGCAGCAGTAGACAGTAGGGCACTAAAACAGGGAACCACAATGAGAGAGAAGGAATTTATGCAGCAAAATTGTGTGTGGTAATAAACACATCAAGCGGGGTTAAGCTAAAATATACTACGTAAAATTTTGTTTTTAAAAGTAGCCTACTTTGTTGCAGTCAGCAAAAAAGTTTAGGAAAAATACGAAAATAATATCCTTCAGCGAAGCACTAACGCTCAAAGAGTCTTTTCAAAACGTTTCTTTACCTGAGCTGCTGACTAGTCACGAATAAAGCTGAGTGCAGATTTTATTTTACGCAATAAACAAGTATACCCAGGGTATTGGCTGATATAAGTGGTTGAAGACCACTTTGTGAAAAATAATAATTTATTTTTTGTTCATGTTATGACTAGAGATGATGGTTTATCGCGGGAAAACTTGAGTGTATGCTGGGTTTCAAAGCACGTTCAGTTTACCATAAGATGACTGGCTTCCGCTTGTACGTCGAGCTATTGCCCTATTTGACTGAGCCAATAAGAATCCTGATACGTTAATGTTTTCATGCCTGTTATTGGTCTGCAGAGAACAACGTTGTTTCATACGTATATCATCCAATCATACATGTTGCAATAATTTACAGCATTTCCAAAGGTATGTTAGCACAAAAATTTTTCGCTATATACCATCATCTCTAGTCATGACTTTAGATGGCAATTGTTAAATACGGTACAGTATATAGGCTTTAACTGTAACTTACATGTTTATTTATATTAGAAAGTGGCAGGAAGATACAAATTATCTTAATAGAAAACTAAACCAGGTTTTACCGAAGTGCACACGTTATCCCGAACCGCCTACAGTATATCTGAATATGAGAACCAATCCTTGTTTGAATATGATAGTGATGGGTGCGTGTTTATACAGCTGAACGAACATGGTACGCGTGTACAGAGTTACAAAGAACTGCCAAAACATCAAGAAGGTGACTTTGGTGTTGGTAAATGTGCCTGTTCCGAACACATTCACGTTTAAAAAGTCGCTTTCTATGTAAGTGGGACTAGAGGCGATGATGATCTGAGTGTTTCTAGGCGTCTCATCCACGTTCGAGAAGTCGTGGAATCGCCTCGCGGGCTTCCCTCGCCATTAAGGTTGTTCAAGTGGGGAAAAAACGTAATTTTATATTTATATGAAATAGTGTTAGTTTTGTACACATTACTTGAGAGTACACATACTTCTAACGAAAAAAAAATTAGCTCATATAGTTTTTCCGTAATGGCACTACAAAGTCAAAATTTGCATATTTTTACTTCATACAAAACTTGAATACCAGTTAACACAATGAAATGGAAAAAATCACATCAAAACTACGTGTTACTGTCTATAACTTGTAGCATATAAAACCCGTTACGAAAAATGTTTATGTGAAATAATAAATTTCTAAATTTATTTGAAAAAAATTTTGGTACTTTTAGAAATTTATTTTAAACACAAAAGTATTTTATAGTGGGTTTGTATATGCTTCAAGCCGTTGACGGTGACGTGTAGTTTTGATGAGATTTTGTCCATTTCATTATATTTACTGGTTTTCAAGTTTTGTATGAAGTAAACATACGCAAATTTTGACTTTGAAGTGACATTACAGGAAAACTGGATGGGCTAATTTTTTTTTTCGTTTGAGGTTAATGTACTCTTATGTAATGTCTACAAAACTAACACAATTTCATACAAATATAAAATTATGAATTTTTATCCACTTGAACACCCTTAAGGCGTCCCCCATACGTGCAGTGCATCTCAACTGCACGTTTATAATAAACTTACATTCGAGCCCACGATCTGCTTCCATGCGGAAATTTACTCTCAACACATCTCGCGCACAGCTAGGGCTGCAATCATCCCGTATTGTACTAAATTTCCCGTAATGTGTGATTGAAACGATTGTCCCGTACGTACACAGAACGGGGGCAATTTTTCAAATATCTCAAAAATCTTGTACAACAAACAACACAGAAACGTAAACAGTAGCATGTTGACTGCCACGTCGCCAGTTATCTGAAATAACACGAGTATTTCACGTATTTGTTCAAGGTCAGGTTGACTGAGCGAGCTGGTGCTGCGGTAACAAGTTGGACTCGTAATCGGGAGGACCTTGGTTCGATCCCCGCCTCCAGCCACCCTAATTTCGGTTATCCATGGTTTTCTGAAGTCGTTCCAGGCGAATGCTGGGATGGTGGTACCTTAACAAAGGCCATAGTCGACTCCTTACCTAATTCCTGTCATTGTCCCAAGTTGCGTTTCACCGTCTCTAATGACAAGAGCTGATAGGTTGACTGTTTGCTGTGTTTCAACGTACGTTCAGCTTAACAAAAGCTCACTGGCTTTTCCCTGTACGTAGCGCTGTTTCCCTATTTGACTGAGCCAATAAGAATCCCGCTAATGTTACATTTTCTAATTGTTATTCGTCTACAGACTACTATGGATTATCAGTAGAGACACTGGTAAGTCGCGGGAAAAGTTGATAGTTTGCTAGACTCCAACATGCTATGTATAACACTGAACCCATATTGGCAATAATTAATATGAAGCACTGTGTCTCTCTTCAACATACCCTATTAGAACTGTTCAGTTTTAACACAGGACATGTGTGATTTGACAGAACACTGATCACACGTGTCACGATTGAGCTACTACAGTTTATTGGAGACTATGTTAATTATTTTCGCGATTTTCCAGTGTCTCTAACCATACATAATACACAGAGACGGGAAAAATTCGCGGATTTTTCAGGTCCTTAATCATTACAGACACACAAAATTCGCGTTATTTTCTGACAGCTGACTAGACTCCAAGTGACTATAGGCTCATTCGACGTCTTCCGCTGGCCGATATTGTCGTGACTTGCCGCTGAGAATGCTTACACGGTAGAGAGGCCAGTCTATGTAATGATGTAACACACGTAAATGACAACACGAAAGTTCGTGGCCAATTGAATCGCAGATTATGCTCTGTTATGTATATGAAAGTGAAGTATAGTCTGCTATTCTCCGTTCACTCTTAGTTGAGTTTTAGGATAAACAAAGCAAATTATAAACAAATATGTTCATTGACTGCCGACCGCCGTGCACTGTGATCTTGCATAAGAAATAGATCTTTGTTGTCTGTCGTGTACATATAAATGTACCACTCCATCACTTAATGAGAGAGTTTTATTAACAAATATGTAAAATATACAAACGTTGCAAACACAATATACAACGCTATTGTTTATTACTATAATTATGGTTAGCGGACGTCCGTACAGTTGGTTCACGAGTTATTTAACGACTGGCGCACTGTTAAACGTACGAGTTTCTTGGTACACTTGTCAGTATTTAGAGACGTACGATACTCTGAAAATACCAAAAGTTTAGTTCAGTGATATTTACCACAGTAAAAATAAGTCGGAAATATCACAATCAGATGTAATGTTTAATTTTTTCATTTTTTTTTGACGTTAACGCGTCAATGTTGTGGTTGCTGCGAATAGTTTTTTTTCGTTCGTCCATTTTCCGTTCCAGTTCGTCCAACGAGTTCGTCCGATCCACGGCCGCGTGGTCCGAACCAAAGTTCCTTGTTCTATTTTGTTCCGTCCTCGCGTCGGTTTATATTTACGTCGCTTGCAGATTAGGTTATATGATGCTGGACGTGAACAGTGAAAATGTCTTGCATGGTTTTCGAAACGTGGATATGTCTTCATTACTGAACAAACTGTGGTGATGTTTATAAGGCAAGAATAAAAATCTCGCATAGCATTCTTTTATCTCTATATATAAAAATAAAGCTGACTGACTGACTGATTGACTGACTGACATATCAAACTGCAGCCCAAACCACTCGACCTAGAATCATGAAATTTTTTGTAAGGGTTCCCCTCAGGTCTTAGGCGAGCACTAAGACGGGATTTTTCGAAATTCGACCTCTTAAGTGGGTGAAAAGGGGTGAAATGTGTTTCCGAAGAAACGTCGATAGAGCTCGAACCCGACGGCCAATCGTGGTGATTTTTACTTTAATAGGTCACTCGTAAAAATGCATATTAGCCATTTTAAGGATTTTTCGAAGTTCAACATTTAAGGGGCTGAAAAGACCTTAAATGTGTTTCCAATCAACTATCGATATCTATCGAACCCTTCGGGATAGCGAGTTGATATTCACTTCAAAATATTTCTTACGTAAATACCCAAAAAGTCGTTTCAGGTTTTTTTGAAATTCGACCCCCAGGCAGTAAAAAAAGGGGCAAAATGTGTTTTTAATTAATCGTCTTTATCTTTGAAACACAATTGGCTATCGTCGTGATTTTAACTGTAATTGGTTACTTTTACAAATGTCTATGACAGGACTCAAAATCGTTTTAAAATTTATTATTTTATGGGGTGAAAATACGTGAAATGTGTTTTCGATTATCCTTCCATATCTATCGAAACAATCGAGATATCGAAGTACTCTTTGCTTTAAATTGGTGCTTTTGTAAATATCCCAAGTACCATTTAAAATATATTTTCCGAATTCGGCCCTAAACTGGTTAAAAAAGGGGTAATATGAGTTTTCGACTTACATTCGATATATATCGATCCCATAGTTTTTTATATAGAGACGTGATTTTTGTTTAGGATTGATGCTTACTCAAATACCTAAAAAGCATTTTCAGGAATTTTCGAAATTCGCCACCTAAGGACGTGAAAAGGGGTGAAAAGTGGTGAAAAGCGTTTTCAATTAATCGTCGATATATCTTGAACCCAGCGGGCTAATCTTGTGTGTTTTACGTCCACGAGATACCAATAAAGTATTATAAAACGTGATTCAAGGGTTTTTCGAAATTTACTCTCTTAGGTGGTGAAAAGACCTTGAATGTGTTTTAGATAAATCCTCGATATCTATCGAACCCGTCGATATATACAATTAATTTTTGCTTCAGGATGATGATTACAGAAATTATCGCAAAACGGTTTTCAGATTTTTCGAAATTCGATTTCTCAATGCCGTGCACGGGAGATGTGTTTTTTTTTTTTAGTGAATGACCGATTTTGATTCGACTGAACGGGCTAGCGATGTGATTTACACTTCAGTTGGATACTTATACAAATGTCTACGATGTAAATTTAAAATATTTCGAAATTCGACACCCAAAAGGGTGAAAAAATACAAAATTTGTTTTCCATCAACCCACGATATCTATCTAACCAGTAGCGATATTGAGGTGTTGTTCGCGTCAGAGTGATGCTTACGTAAATATTTTAAAAAAAATATGTATGTATTTTTTTTGTTTGTAAGAAACATGATTATTAAGGATAAAACTAAGTTGGTCAATATTCAAGGCAGACGATACGAAAAGCAGGAACGAGCAGCGAGAAACAACCTGTACAGGAGTTTCACTCTACAGTAACCTATCGAGACGTGGTGTTGTACAACCTCTATGAGCCCGGGACACAGATATTTTATTTTTTTTTTTAGTAAAATTTTATTTTCATGAATTATTTCGACGTTACATGACGCAGTTGTTTGTTACTCAGGTCTAAATTCCGGGAGGTTCTGGGCTCGAATTTCGTTAAAAGCTGCGTGCAAACGTTCAATTTCGACACACAATAACTACAAGGCAGATCGAATTAGTGCAATTTACATGTAGTCGTTTAAAAGGGGTAAATTTGCAGTTCGCTTTACACTTAGGTTACTCTACAACATCAGCTGACATATCGTCGGTGTACTGCCATAAGTGATTAAGTCATTAATGTTATTTTGTTTAAAAACACTATTAAATATTGTAGATATTAACAAAAATGTGGTACGTTTCTATACTGTGACGCAATAGTACGAAATGACGAATATACTTAAAACTTTGGCAATTGTTCGTGAACAATATATACATATTCCTAGCATTTTTATCATTTTATCTCATTTTCACTGGGTCACTTTTGGCAGTAAAACGACGATATATCATCTAACTAATATTAAGTTTGCTGTACCAAATACGTTTCCGTGAAACCTTTACCCACTGAAACTTTGTAATAGCAATAAAGTTCCAGTGAATATGTTGAAAATATGTAATTGAGGGCACCGTCACCAATGGATGTATACAGGGTAAATAAGATGTTTTTCATT
>PNEQ01087321.1:0-21318 GCA_003012365.1 Medauroidea extradentata | reverse complement strand
TTAAATAAGGTCCATTTAAGACTGCTTTTCGCGTGGACAGCTATAGCTACTTATCC
This sequence comes from Medauroidea extradentata, assembly GCA_003012365.1. Lineage (NCBI taxonomy): Eukaryota > Metazoa > Arthropoda > Insecta > Phasmatodea > Phasmatidae > Medauroidea > Medauroidea extradentata. The sequence continues at coordinate 21,262 of PNEQ01087321.1, read as the reverse complement.
TGCTGCAGAACTAGCCGCTTGGACATTCTAACATTTGATGACTGAAGTACCAATCTTGAATACAAATAGGTTCTTCAATTAAAGTAAATATTACCAGCAGTTGCGAATTATACTCGCGAGCAAAGCCGCGGGGGACTGCTAGTATATATATAAAAACAATATGTGTCGTGAATTATCGACAGATTGTTTGGTGATTTATAAAATGTAATTTTTCCAAAACGAAGTACAAAATAATCCAGGAGGACTTTACAGTAAGTTTAATCACTCATTTTGTTGACAACTTTTTTTCTGCATGTAGTACGAAATTTTCGTTACGTCAATACCGGAATATTTGAATATAATCGTTAGTCATGACTTGACAATTACAATTAAATTTTGAAATATACTGTAATTGCACATGTCAATATTTTTATCAAGTTTTTATGTATTTTTTGTTACCCTATGTCGATAACATGTACGAAATTTTCACGCAATATTGTTTTAATATATACGGCGTTGTTGTTTCCTATGATGCCAACTGTACACACTTTTGTCGTTTTGGAAATAGTACGTCGGCGCGACGCACAAATTGAGCCATTTAGAAGCTAGCGAAGTGCAATGATATTACGTTATTTGTTAACTTCAGAACTCAACTTAGAGTGAACGGAGAATACCAAGTGATAACGTTACTAAGAACACATCTAGCAAGACGGAGCTTGAAAACTGCACAAGACGAAGACAAGGTAGACGTGTGATTCGCCGGTATTCACCACTGCAAGGACGGCACCACTAGCCTCTATATTACACTTCACCCCGTGCTACTGGTTCCTAACACAAAGGAAACATGGATTCAAGTGTGCGACACAAGAACACAGCACACACATTCCCACGGGAGCGACGGAACTAGAGGATAGTACACTTGCGGCTTTGCCAAGTTCATTCTAGTCACAGCGAACACTGCTTTCCGCGAAACGTGAACTGATCGCGAAGCGCAAGATGCATGTAAACACCGGGCAAGGTCACAAACTACTCGCTCTCGACCCAGCGCGACAAGAGAAATTCTCGGAAATCGACGTACGTGGTACGACTCTGTAGATGCAAGTAACTCTAAGAGATGGGCGATGTCACATTCCTGTGCAGCGATATCCGACTTGCAGGAAGAGCTGGAACTCTTAAGTGCAAATGCACTACATCTGTAGTGCAGAGGTGGAACCAGAGGGAAGGGGGGACATAGGAGCCATGACCCCTCTCGAGACAGATCCAAAAATATAAAACAAGAAAAGCACCAAGTTAAATATTGAAAATATTACTTTATAATTTTCTTAGAGCTATATTAAATACAACACTAACACTAACTTGTTGCAACAATATGAAAGCAGAAGCTTAAAATTGTACCAAATTTATTTTATGCCAACACAAATGTTTTCACTTTTAAAGTATAATTATTTCTTAAAATTATTATCATTTCTTAAAGGATATATTCGAATTTTTTTTTGTTTGGAAACTCCTTTAATAGCACAATTTTTCACCCTAAAATACAAACTTTTTGGGAGGAGAACCCCCGGACAACCCGATTTTGGCTTGGGATGTGGATATAGGTATTTTTTAAGACATAGTCCCATACAGGATCCAGAGCTGGACCCGCCCCTGCTGTAGACGCCCCCTCTCCTCCTCAGCCGAAAATAATCGACCACCTGGTACTAAATGGGTTTATTAAAAACTCGGATATAGCACTGCACTGTACATTTAGCTACAGATTTTCCACACAGAAATGTCTATAGTCACCTCGCCGTGTGGCCTCCTTCCCTGGCCGCAGAGTTATACGTGCAGCTTCAGCAGAGTAAACCACATTTGGTAACTTCTCAACGTGTGTGAGTGATGTCTGCTAAGGGGATTGTATTCAAAGAACATTACACGTGTGTATATCCGTCAAGAAATCTGATAATCGTTAAAGCTTATCCTCTCGCGGCCGAGAATGGCGAATTTTTAGGCATGAAAATAGTGGTGCAGAATCTTCACCGAAAGAAAAATTTTGTAGTAGCTACAAAATAATTTGGTGGTGATCACAAAATTTTAGTGGCGACAGCAAAATATTTTTGTGATTACCTCGAAATAAATTTTGCAGGGTAAATACCCACAAATTATTTTGTAGCTGACACAAAATATACAATTCCATGCATTCAAAACGGTATAGACGTGTACAATGCACAGTTGTATTCAATATTTCATAATAAAATGGCAGGTTCACAGCTGCATGTCTCGTAGAGGCGACCCTCGAAAAGACTGCACGTGGGTTCAGTTACTTGTGCATAAAGGCTAGGATTGGTTTTGATGAATGTGGCTTGGTCACCCTTAGCGTTTCCGCACTTCTAGGCCTTGTGCGCGTAAAATACATCCAGACACGCAGCCACATTTAAGCCGAGAACTGAAATAAGTTCAACGTAATATTGTAGAAAATGGTACGGTTTCAGCTAATTATTGAATTAAAGAAATATTATTTAAGCAAATAATAAGTGAAAACTTCGTAATAATTTCTGTGAAAAAATTTTATCTTTGTAGTAAAATAACTTTAGTATTAATTTGTGTAACACTTTCTTCTAAGTAAAGGAAGGAAAATTCCGCTAGTTTTATGCCAGCTTGTTAGAAACTACGTTCCTATGTACATTGAAGTCCCATCTAATCGTTCATTGCCTACTGTTCTAGCAAGTAAGTAGCAACTAACTGACATTAAATCAGGACTTGAGTATACAGTCAACAGCGGATTCCAACATGCAGGTCAGAACTACGGAATTTTTCTTTCCCTACATGATATGTTTAAAAACACTGTACAAAAGTATTATTAATAGAAGGGGCTTTTGTTTTACTGCTGAAAAGTATCTACGAAAATACACTGTAGGACCTTAGTGTATTTCTAAGTAGAATATTTTGTGATATAGCTGTACGAAAAGGCTGTATTTAAAATACATGTACTTGAACATTTGTTTTTTTTTTTTTTTTCTGAAATGTGATTTTTTTTTTTTCGTAAAGACGCATAAATGTTGCACAAATAAAGGTGAATCTCTAAATCGCAGCAACGCGTTTCAACAGTCATGTGAAGGTCCCCTAATTTATGTACTTCGCCGTTTTAAGAGAGTGTAGTGGATAAATAAACTCTATAAATATAAGTTTTAATCTATACGTTTTTGAAATCCAGACGAAATAAGTACAAAACAACAATTCTAGATAACCATAACCAACTCTTCAAGCAAACATTTACCCAAAATGGTGCATTTGTTAAGTTTCCTGGCTTACGACAAGAGCCGATATCGTACAATTACTCTGTAACTTTGTTGCAAATTGATTTTACCACATAACATCATATTTCGAGATAAACATTCAGAGGATTTTGGCTAACATATTAATTAACAAGAAATGTTTTTAATTAACTAATCAACTACCATCAAGCTGTATTTTGTCTCGACAAAATCAGAGTAAATAGTATAAATCTGTCCTGACAAAGTTACAGAGCGATTTTACGATATCAGCTCCCGTTTATGATTTAACAAATAACTATCGTCAAAAATGTGGGAACTAGGGCCCAAGCGTAATATTTTGCGCCACAATAAAATAATTATAAGAGATTTCGACGTCAGCGGCTGTTCTTCAGAAGTATGTTACACGAGGAAAAAATTTGCTCAGAAAGTTGGTAAAACCTATTGTCTAAGCTTGCTGCATTTTTATTTTTATAAATTCACTTCGAGAAACCTAAAATTTAAAATAATGCTTATAGAGCTGAGTTACGTACCAAATCTTCTAAACATTTACCCTACCGTGAACACGCATAACTCAACTGTTAACTTGCTGGAGTGTAAGAAAAAAGTACGCTACCCAAGTTCTGCTCTTCAGGTCTGCTTGATTATTTTCAGAGAGGACTGTCTTGTTATCTTGTAACTTCATCAACCCTGTACGTTGCAATTCCGAGCGCAACACCTCACCTCGCCCCAGTTCAACACTCTTGGCATGCAAACACCTGCAGACCGCAATAAACGCGCCCGACCTTCATTTATATTCCAGGCTAGGGACGAGCACCTAATTCCGACTGTGTCGATTTACATACTGCCCCTAGTGCCTGACCTCACTACATACGACCCAACACTATAGTCCGAGTTTATGCTGTGGCCACTCCCAACAAACAAAACCGTCACAAGTTAAGAGGCCGTGGTAGGCAAATAAGCGCCGAGTTCTACAATATTGAGATCTACACTTTTTGAAAGTTAATATAGAAAGACCACAAAACAACAATCCTTAATAATTGTATTTGGGAACTTCATTAGCAAACATTTACCCAGAATGATGCATTCGTTAACCGTGATATCTTGCGCCGCAATTAAATGCACGATATTTCGGCGACAGAAATAGTTCTCAGATGTACGTTACTCGAGAAAAATGTTTACTCAGAAAGTTGGCGAAAACTAATGTCTGCGATTGTTGGTTTTGATTTTTGCAAATTCATTTCGAGAAACCAACATTTTTCATCTTATGCTTTCAGCGCTGAATTATATGCCACGCACTCTTTAAGGATTTGCTCTCTTAGTATCTACATTTTTTTTAGCGATATTTTTTTTACGCCTAAACTGTCTGGCAGTTATGTTTAAAATCGTCTTCTTCATTTTGGTTGATTTTTTCAAGACAGTAAATACTATGTTTTTAGCTAATTATATAATTAACGAAATTTTAGTTAACTTACTTTTTAGTCGAAACCGTATAATTTCTTGCTCTGAAAAAATTTCCTATCACAGCAAAAAAAAAAAAAATATTTAAAACAAAACTGCCGCACAGATATTTTATATCTGTTCTCGTTTAAGAGGGCGTGGTACATAGTTCAATGCTAAAAGCATTAATCTATAACTGTAGGTTTCTTGAAGCCAATTTGCAAAAATTAAACAATAGCAATCCTAGACAATAGTTTTAGCTAACGTGTTAAATAAAATTGTTTCTAGTGTTACGAACTTACGAGGCACAATCTCTGACGCCGGAACCTCGTGCATTTAAGTATGGCGCAAGAGATCACGCGTAACGAATTAGTTATTCTGGATAAATATTTACTCATAAAGTTGGCAAATACCATTATCTAGGATTGTCATTGAGTATTTTATCCATATTGGCTTCGAAAAAACTTAGGAATCAAGTGACATTTTCAGAGTTTATTTATCTACCACGCACCCTTAAGCTTAAAAAAAAAAATATTTATCGAAAAAACAGTTGAAACTAAAGAGTACGCCCATCAAATGCGTTGCAGTGTGTTTGTAATTACGTTACGTTTTATAAAACTATTCCACACGTACATATTGTGTCACTGTACGACAGTAAACACACTTCGAACAAGGGCAGATTGTCATTATTAAGACAACGTGCTCATTGAAAACACTGTTGTTAAGCCTCTAACATAGTTAAAACAGTCTCTCCAGGCTGCCGTACTTCAACATATAATAACAGGACGTACGTGAAACTCAGATCGCGACGTGCACTGAACTTTTCTACAGACGTTCCGCCAATAAAATTATACAGTCACCGTTAAAGATCAATAGTAATAATTGATCGGCGGTAATCTTGCACGATAGTTCAGCGCTTGGTTGTACTGACGACTGACGATACGGCATTTGATGCGCGTTTCAAGGTCGCTTTTGAGCCTCTAGCACGCGGGGAGGGTGGCGCCCTTAATAGTCCGTGTCACTTATTATGTTCAATGTTTCTTAGTTGCTACCTGATTAAAATTTAACAAGATTTATTTCAAAATATTTAAATAGTGACGTAACTAATTACTTTACCATTCATTACGTACGTTTTATTCAAATCATTAAAGCACAACAATGAAATAATTAAGCCAATTTAAATTTTAAGATAAAACTACTCACTCGCCAAATAATAAACACTAAATAACTCCCAGTACCGATTTTACCCAACAATACGCACCTAATAGTAATAATGTAATGTTTCTATAAAAATATCGTCGGTTATTCGTCTCATCCTTTATTTATTAAACAAAAACTTAACAAAAGATGTGATGCAGCCTCTTAAGAACACGGTCTCCTATTAATAGGATTCGCTAGAAAGGCTTCGTCTAAAAAAATCACGGTTTTTTTACCCCTTCAGGAAAGGTAAAAACTATTATCTGTAGACACTAGATTTGACTTCTCCATTCGTATATATTTCAAGAGGGAAACATAATGAAATGGCTCAAAATGGCTTTTGTAAGACTTGGCGCTCCACGGGAGAAAATTATATCCCAGAATTTGTAGTTAAATCACTTGTCTTTCGATACACGCAATATTCATACTGTTGCATATCTTATTTGCGTGTTACTGTACTACTAGCGAGAGACGAACATGGAAGCGCCCAGGCTATAAGGCTGACATTCGCTCGCTTACAAGTGCCACATCGCCTATAAGCGCAAGTCGCTCAATTGGCGTCTGTCTTTCCTTCTTATTCTTAATGCTGCTTTTGCAAGTATTTTTATAAGCCAGAAAGGTAGCACACACACGTGTGTATATATATATATATATATATATATATATATATATATATATATATAACCACATATCGTGTTGTAAACGATTTTTAAAATGTAGACTTATTTTAGTACAAAACAAGAAATTTGCACTTTTTGCTCATTATATAATTTAAGAGATTTTCTTTAAGTAAATAATTATTCAAATTTTTTTTTGTTTAGAAAATAATTGCGCTGAACATAAAATGCATTTCGTTTCCTACGAAACTGTCTCACGATGACTGCTCATTCTTAAGAACCAAAAAATAAAACTCGCAAAAACTGCACATGCACGAGACCGAACATATATAATAGGTTGCCACGCACCGTACAGACCGAAAAAAAAAAATTGGTTTATTCAAAAACCACTCCACGTACCTACGTATAATGTATTTACGAACAAAGTAGAAAAAGCGTTACACACCCGACTGTCAGTAGTTTCAATTTCCTATGACTAGGAAAAGGCATATTTCGTGAGTTTAACTACTTGCATGCTAGAATTCATTGCCATATATATATATATATATATATATATATATATATATATATATATATATACACAAGCCCCTATCATTTATACATTAACTTCTACTCTCTGGAACAATAGACAATGAATGCATAGACAGGACTTGAGTACACACAGGGCAGTGGATTCTAACATTGAGACCACAGAACTCGTGGTAAGATTTTTGCACCACCTTATGTGCGCATCGCTAGCTATGCTTCATAGTTATTGGCAGCGTGGCTTTGATCAAATGTGTCTCTAATTTGGCTGCACCAATCAGAATAAGTAGAGATGATGGTATATCGCGAAAATGTTTTGTTACAACGTATTCTTGAAAACGCTGTAGTTTCTTGCAACGTATATGATTGACGGATGTACGTCTGACACAACTTAACTGACTGCTGACCAATCACAGGTATAAAATAGTACAGTAGCGGGATTATTATTGGCTCAGTCAAATAGGGTAACAGCTCCACGTACAAGCGAAAGCCAGTCATCTTCTGGTAAGCAGAACGTGCGTTGAAACCCAGCAAACAGTATAATTTTCCCGTGATAAAACATCATCTCGAAGAATAAGTAGATTGTTGACACCATACGCCTGTCTGTGATTTGCCAGTAGAACAGTGGAGGCTCGAGGGTTGTTGGCAGGGAGGGCACAATTTACAGAGAACCGTACACTCGTGTGAACGCGCCGCCGTATATTAATGGCCATGAAACATGTAGGTACTGGCTACATATTGTGTTGTGACCAGTCAGTAATGAGCGGCGCCTACACAACAGCTTGTTAGTGGCTGTAGTGACAATTAACGTACAACTCTATACAGTTCTTTGCAACTTGTGCCCTTCCTGGCAACGAACTACGAGCAGCCACTGCAGTAGAACCACAAGACAAGTGAGATTTAAAACATCCAATCATGGATCATGAAGCAGAGCTGCAATCGTGCAAGTAGGGCGTTGAAATAAAGTGGCGCAAAATCTTTTCACGAAATTTTTTGTCCCCAATTGTAGGTTATGTATAATTAACATTAACATGATTCGTTGTCATCGGATCATGATGTTATTTAATTTTGTGCAAGAAATCAATATCTTATAGAAAGTCGTTTCCACCTCCCTCCAACTGCGGCAACTGGCCTAAGAGTGTATCTGGACTGGACCTGCCAGGGTTCCCCTGGTCACTTAGTGTCGTGTAAAGTCACAGCTTAGCATCCCACATTATCGAACATTCCACAGTAAGGCACTGCTGAATGCAAATTAGTTGTTGACGATCGATTACAATCGCTCGATATCGCAGTCCATCTTTACTCTTCGATCGGACTAGTGCAAGAAGGATCTCGTTGTAATCAGACCACCTCTGCTCGACCGTACTTGAGCACGTCATGCGAGGTACATCAGATCGCAGGAGTATGATCGTGTATATTGCACCATGGTAGGGTTGTGTTGAGAGATCGGTAGCGATTGTCGATAAGCGCGGGCTATATCAGGGTTCCGGCCGGGCATCCAGTTACACGGTCCGTGCAGTGCTTCCTATTCCGGACCTCCACTTCACATCGTACGATAACTGCCACCATGCGTCCACATCCGTTCTGCCATCCACGCCCGCACGCCCGGTTACCTTCATTAACCGTGCTTCCCCCTGCCACACATCATGCATTTTGGATACTTCGTTGCGGAATAAATGTACGTGAAAACTAAACAAACATGAGCCCAAACCACGAAGTGAACCAACTCTGTGATCGCAGTTTCACGTCGAAATGTTGTAATATACTCTGTTTCGTATAATCTGAGTAAACTTTGGACACTTGCTGTTTATCTGCCGACATTTTTCGTTCTTAAATTAACCAGGTAATTAATTCACCGTATGCAGGGTCAATTTTGTTTTACATGTATTGCTACAATGCCCTAATAAATGTGAAAATTTACTCGAGTTATGTAAAACGAAGTACTGTATACAATTCCTGCCAGACTTTTTTTCAGTAATACTATTAAAAATTATGTTACTGAAAATAACTGTTAAACTAAACCGCAGTCCGTAACGTCTTTGAATGATTCTTGCAGTGGGGAAAAATGATTCATTGAAATATTGTGCACACACGCCTCTGCAGTACTGTGTCATCTCAGAAATTCAAGACTGAACCAAGAAACATAATAAAGAAAGAACAAGGTGAATTGGCTGTAGTCAACATACAACTTACACAATTAACAGTACCTGAAAGAAGCTCAAGAGATATTGTGTCAAATGCGTCAAATACAAAATTACTGTGGAAAAAAAAAAAACACACGCACACATCTAGGAAAAATATCTTAGGCAAAGTTTTATTTCACACTCCCGAAAAGCTACCGTTTAAGATACCAAAAATCTGCATCAACATAAGCTTACCGAAATATAATACTATTAATAGACTCTAAGACACAAATTTACATAATATTCTATGTTTGTAAAGCTCCAAAGCTAATTAGCTTTACATACATGAACACGATGACGTCATTCACTTCGTTATTACGTGAGTGAATTATGTTAATGTCAGAGTAGAGTAATATAGGATTATCCACATATATGTTTATTTTCACTAATGCAAATTCCCTCCAGGGAATAATTTCGCGACTGCAAAAGCATACAGGCGGCGAATATATTTACTTGATAAACTTTTGCTCATCTTGAAGTGAAGGAGCGAACGTCTTCTGTTCGCTACTATGTCGATCACAAACTAATTTACAAAACGTAAAAAACTTCTGAAAAAAGGTGCTTAGTTGTGAACGGAAAACACCTGCAGAGCAAAATTCCTCAATTATATCGTTTTTCCTAAGGACGTGGTTAAAAATTTTATCAGAAACGCTGGTCATTGCAATTCGTAGCCCAAAATTTAATTAACTCGGTAAACTAAATGAATGCGACACGCTGACGAAATATTCGTTTGAAAAAAACTATAAGCCTGATTTTGCGCGATAACTTTAAAAAATTCCTAGCACACGTCCTTTGGTTCGGAGAAATTTTCAATAAAAATATGAATGTGTTCTACTTCCTCCGAAACTAAGCACTGCACTTGAACGTGACTGTTATCGAGAGTTTTCGAAAACTCACTTAGGGTAGGTTATATAAGTCACGTGACCAAGTTTTGTCGGTCACCAGGAACTTGAACGACAGTAATGATTTTCAGGATTTAAGATGGCGTGAATAAATATAACCTATATATTTCCCACATGAAAATAATTTTAATAAATGCTACGTCAGCAGAGCATTCTTTACACCTTATTGGATTTGTGTTCACGTATAATAACTTCGTGCTTTTTTTATTCGACAGTCGGTATACAGTGCATTCAATTTCACTTTGATATGGCTTTGGTTATGTCTACTGTTCACACATTTTTGCGCCAAATCGAGACTTTCGGCTGCTAACTGCCATTTACCCTCCTCGAGAGAAAGGTAAGTGAACAGCTGATAAAGAAGTCGTCAGTTTAAAATTCGAACACGGGTGAATTTCATTCGGTTTAAATTTTGAAAACATTAAACTTGAAACTTTGACCTACCCTGCTCTCGTGAGCTTTCGTAAACGCCGGGTTGTATGCTTTTAAATGTAGGTAGATAAATAATTTTTTACAATTACAGAATTCACACAAATAGACGTGTTCGTACGTAACAGCTGTGTGTACATTCTCTGGCAGAAAATTGAAAACCACAAAAATAACGACATAACTAGGCATGACGAGCTATATGGCCGTCTATTGCTCACTTACCATTTACCTCTAAGCGCAAGGCAATCAACTCTCGTAAGAGTCTTCCCGTGGTCTCAAACTTAGGACCAGAATCCCTCATTTATATCGATTTTGTAAAGATAGTTTTTGGGCACAAATGAAAGTAGATATCGAAAAACCAGTCCTACAGTTCCGTTGAATTGTTTTGTGTAGTCGTGTTTACTAGATGCGAAATTATATGCTTTGGGTAAATTAGCTAATCAATGAAAATTTCCTTTACTAAATAATTAGCATACACTAAAAAATGTACAGAAAAAGTTAAGTCAAAACAGTAATAACTATTTCTCTAACAAACCTAGAAGACGATTTTTTAATATCTGCTCTCTTTTAAACTTAAAAAAATACTCTCGTAAAAGCAGTTGAAGTTCTTTAAGGGCGTTCAAGTGGGGAAATATCATAATTTTATATTTGTATGAAATAGTGTTAGTTTTGTAGACATTACTTAAGAGTACATTTACCTCTAACGAAAAAAAAAATAGCTCAGCCAGTTTTCTCGTAATGGCACTTCAAAGTCAAAATTTGCATATTTTTACTTCATACAAAACTTTAAAACCAGTTAACATATTGAAATGGAAAAAATCACATCAAAACTACAAGTCACTGTCTACGGCTTGAAGCATATAAAAACCCACTATAAAATATTTTTGTATTTAAAATAAATTTCTAAAAGTAACAAAAAATTTCGAAATTTTGAAATTTTTTATTTAACATAAAAATTTTTTGTTATAAGTTTTATATGCTACAAGTCATAGACAGTGACACGAATTTTCGATGTGATTTTTTCCATTTAAATACGTTAACTGGTTTTCAAGTTTTGTATGAAGTAAAAATATGCACATTTTGACTTTGAAGTGCCATTACGGAAAAACTAGCTGAGATAATTGTTTTTGTTAGAAGTATATGTACTCACAAGTAATGCGTACAAAACTAACGCTATTTCATACAAATACAAAATTTAAATTTTCCCCACTTGAACAACTTCAAGTGAATACTTAGGCAATATATTATGTCAACATTCGCGAGAGAAATAATTTATTCAGGTACATACATACATACATACACACATACATACACACACCTACATGCGTACATACATATACACATATACATACACGCATACTTGCATACACACTAGCTACCCGGCCACGCCTTTGCCCTCGTAGTATATTTGAAGGGAAAGCTATATGAGATATCGAGAATACATTTAACCCCTATTCGCCCCTCAGTGGGTGCCTACGCTGCGAAAGTAAGCCACCGTTAAAGTAGAAAATTAACTATTCTGTCACCTGGACGTTGAATTTCAAAAATTCCTGGAACCTATTTTTAGGGATATGCGTAGGCTTCATTCTGAAGCTAAAATCCCTTCAATATCTGTACGGGTTTAAGAGTTATCGAGGACTGGTTTGGAATACGATTCACGGCTTTTCTTTCCCTTAATTGTGAGACTTAAAAAATCTAAAAACTACGAAATGCGTATTTTCATAGTTTTCATTCTGAAGCAGAAATCATCTCGAAATATCTACGGGTTTGAGTGCTATAAAGGATGCATTAAAAACACACTGAACCCCTTTCACATTAATCTTCGAATTTCAGAAAATCCCTTATTAGTGAGTGCCTACGACGTAAGGGAAAGAAGAGCCCTCCTCACCTCAAAATATCATGTCTCTAGGTCCAGCGGTTTGGGTAAAAAAAAACATGTATATACACACGCAGCATCCATACATACATGTGAATGTTTTAAGAATGGAAATGAAATAATGTCATAATTTAACTAATGAAAATCGGTTAATTGAACATTGTTTCCTAACACTGTGACTAAATAATGTCCATCTACCCTATATAATTGCACCTGCACAAGATAAACTCCCATCGCCCTCAACATCAAACGGAAATCCGGATCCTTACCTGATAATGAACAACCAACGCTCAATTTAGAGACTCGGTAAATACCAGAGTCATCTCTATCAGAAGGCCGCTGCCTTCGATGTGCTGGCAACTCTGCCAAGAAGGGTTGTATAGACAAACGAATCAGGGAACTCTATTGCCGTAAGAGATCTAGAAGAACTATCAAAATTATCCTTGATGGCAGGATTGCCATATCGAAGGTCGTAGCCTTCAAACTAAAGGTGGCTAATTAAATGGCCATCCACAAATTCGGAGATCTGTTTGGGCTTGCAGCCAAACTTGCAGAATGTTCCTTTGAAAGTACCTGCCACCCGGTGCGAAACACACTTGACATTTCGAAAAAGGACTGTTTCAAGACTCTATTTAGCCTCCTCAGACAACACAAGCACTTCCACCCCCTACCCTTCAACATCAACACCCTCCCACAGGATTATTGTACATGGTTCCGTCCCTTTGTCATACGAGCGTGATGTTGCGACGTGCCTGCGGTGGCGTGTCTGACTCGCATTCAGGAAGTCACTGGTTAATTTAATCGCATTTCACGGGGCGTTTGCACTCAGTCGCCGCTGAAACAGTGTCGAAGTACACTAGAGAATAACAGAGTAGTATCACGCACAAACCACACATATGGTAGTTAGCTTACATACAGACTTTCTGGTGAGGCGGAGAACAGTTCAGGCTCCCAGGTATGACGTTGGAGAGGGGTTCGTTAAAACATTGGCTTACTACTTGTTTTGTACGTGAAGACATCAGCCAGCTGAAAGACGAACAAGCAGAGTTGTTAAGACGATTCCCTTTGTTAAGGGCGCGGTTCACCTCAGTTTCCAACGTCTTTTTTATTTGTACCAGATATTTTTTTCTTATTTTAGACATAAACTGTGATTAAATGTTCCTCTTTGGAAATTTGTATATATCTCATAGTTTTTGCGTAATGAGTCGTAAACGTCAAAATTTGCTCTTTATGGTTTTATGTACGCTACTAAAACCAACTGACATATCAAACCGAAAAAATTAACAGTGCTGTAGGCTATGATGATTTGACATATACAAAAAAAAAAAAAACATATTTTTGTATTTAATAAAAAATGCTGATTTTGTTAATGAGAATTTTAAAATTTCAACAATTTTTAAAAAAACTAAAAAACATGTGTTTTTGTTTTTATACGTGTCAAATCGTAGCCTACAATATTGCTATATATATATACTGTGAATTTTTTTCTGTTTGGTATGTCAGTTGGTTTTAGTGACGTACATAAAACTGTAAAGAGCAAATTCTGACGTTTACGACTCATTACGTAAAAACTATGACAGATAAAAAAATTTCTTAAGAGGAAGATTTAGTCACAATTTATGTTTAAAATAAGAAAAGAAATATCTGGTACAAATATAAAAATAGAAAAATACTTTGAAAACTGAGATGAACCGCGCCCTTAAATCATGATATTCATCAGTCGGAAATTATTTTTTGTGTGTGCTCTTGTGGGGTGCGATCCAAAACAATACCCCCAAAACTGCCGTGAAAATACAATTCCCAATCTCGTCTGGGGAGAGTCATTCCATATGTGTATGCTTACTTCAGGACCATTCTTTAAGTTAAAATATATATATATATATTAAAACACGCTGCAACGAGCATAAGGTCAGCGGGGACAGAGTACCACGTTCGACAGAAAGCATATCGCCTCTATTCACAGCGCGCCAAACTGGAGTGCAAGGTTTTCTTGTAGTCTATTTCCTATGGGACATCAAGCGGTGACCCTGAAATTTTATTTCTGTATAGTATGGAGTAAAAGTCAACGCGTGCCTCTCTCTCTCTCTCTCTCGCTTTGCACTTAACGAATTCAGGTGGTATTTTCGGAGTTACAGCAATCTAAAAAAGCCGTTTTAGCAATTTTTAGAGGCCAAAAAATCATGTTCCTAAAAAGCGTGCTGAATTTTTAAAATTATGGAAGCGAAGTTTCAACCGTGTGTTGTTTTCGTAGATAAGCATAATATAAGTTATAGGTCATTCGGGATAAACGAGCACTAAAAATTTAATCTTTGAAAAACATCACTAGCCGTTAGTGCATATAATTTAACATTGCAAATAGTCCCCTTACTGCTTGTATGGTTGGCAGCGAAATGACGTAATATAGTTCCATGTGTTCCCTATTCAAATGCAACAATACTGAAACAAAATCAAACTAAATGAAAAAAATTTATTCGATATAATTAATATACTTTTTTCATTAAACTGTATCGATTCTTACTGACTACACAATTTATTTTACGCGCGCAAACATCAAGTGATGTGTCCAGAGAGGTTATACATGTCCCGTCGCTAGCCGGTACAAGCGGAAAGATACGAATTGGCTGAAAATAGAACTTTAGCAGGGCTTATTAAGTGCACACTTTATTCCAAATACCCACCGTTTAAGAGGTTTCGCGTAAAAAAGAATAGGCGTGTCACGGTATAACACCGACCATGCACTAGGTGAGAGACCTTGTTACGGAGTTTTGCAGTGATTTCGAAAATATTTTTTTATTGCTACCTAACACTCATATCAAAATTCCGCTCCACAGTTTTGACACTTATATGTTATAATTTATAGCTGAATTTTTTTGTAGAATTATACTGAACGGTTTTTTAGATTTCATTACCCAAAGTACCACGTTTTTCGTCGTGAAAATAAGCAAAAATGAAGGACATTATTTCTTTGCTGGCGAATGGTACAATATTAAAAAAAAAAAAAAAAACGCGTCCACAGTATTGTGCATCGTGTGATTGCACATTGACTCAAATTTTTTCAAAACTTTTGGTTAAAAAATATTTGAGTTATTGGCACCAGTCTGAAAAAAACTCGGGAACAAGCCCTTAAAGTTCATATTATTACTACGGGGAAATCATAACGAAAATGTCAGAGAATGCTGTAATACGCAGTAGAACACCGCAACACAGTATCATACTCAGACGTCATTTACCAGGAATAAAAAGAGGATCCAGGCAGATAATAAGAAGCCCAACAGCATTTTGGGAACTATATTTTACTGCTGAAACACTAGAAGAAACTGTTCTTCGTACTAACGAAAATATAATTTATATAACAGAAGGAATGAAATTGATGTGACCGAAATAAATGCGCTAGTATGTTTGTGCTATTGGTGGGGTACTTTCCAGTCGTACGACGAAGAACTGCTGGTAGTATTTGCTCAAGATGGGGCTCAAAGACCAATTTTTTTATGCAGTAATACATCACCATTATTTCTCCTTGCTACGCTGCTTGCATTTTGAAGACGCAAAAACACAGGATCAAAGAAAACAATCAGACCAGCTTGCTTAGATCTCGTGGCAGCTCAATGGACGACTTGAAGTACACGCCCCCTGACGTCACCGCAGGGGAAAAGTACTGTGGGAAACAAAGCTTGTTTACAAACATGCTAATTTGTTAGTTGGTAATTGCAGAAAGAAAAAAATTTTGCGCATACATAGATTTGCACGCAAGGGTAACAAAATATTAGTTTCAATTTCATAGATAAGATACGCAAATACATAAGATTAATGTTTACCTGAAAAAGCGGCAAATTCCAAACAAATAATCAATTTTCTTGACGTACATCTCATCCGGGAAATGTGAAGCCAAACAGCTATATGAAGGTTATGTTCGGCTGCGGTATCCATGGAGATAGGAATTGTTCCCCACGCCTGACTGAAGCTCCGCCTCTTTTCAAGTCGTCCATTATTCAGTCGTTCAGTACGTTGCTATTAGAGAAGGGAATAATTTGAGTGTTCAACGACCGACATGTTATAATCCACTGTCCTATGCATACTCGAGCCCGTCCATTCGTTCATTATCTGCTGTTCCAGTGAGTAGCAGCTAAAGGACAAATGGTTAAGGCTTGTACGTAAGTAGGACAATGGTTTCTAACACGCATTACGATGAACTAGCGAAATATTCATTTCCTTAGTTACTATTGATAATAGGCCTATGTTTATGGGAATTCGAAGAAGATGTTCCTTTCGCATGCACATTTCCTTTAAGCCCAAGTATAAGATAAATATATTAATTCTGACAAACGCAAAACTGCACTATTGTTTGAATGCTCAAAAGTAGTGCGGCTGAACTGTTGACATTGTGGTACCTTAATTGTAGACATTCGTAGACTGCAAGAGTACAATGGTTATACTGTAGATCAATTACCATGAAATATATTTTTACTTAGAAAAAATTATGAATTTACAAGAAAAATTACTGGCCCCAATATAATTTGTTTGTAGTAATTGTAGCATATGTTTATAAACAGAGATTTAAAGTATAGTAAGTAAAACAGTACAACTCAGATTTTTAGTATCATTAATTAATAATATATATATATATATATATTTAATTGGGACCTTGGGACCCATGTATGTCGTTAAGGTATTTTTTTTTGTGTCGACAATGGGTAAAATCAAAATAACACGAAAAAATGTTGCTAATTTTCGAATACTGTAGTAAGTTAAAACGGAAAAAGATTAATAATCACTACAAATAATATATACTCTTGTGATTGCAATAGAGTAAATGCTATGGTTTCAGCTAATTATTTAACTAACGAAATCATGGCTGACTTATTAGTCGAAACTGTATAATTTCTTGACTTGAAAAAAATTAGCTATCACGGAAAAAATCATCTTAAACAAAACTGCCGAACATATTTTGGATTAGGATATCTGCTCCCTTTTAAGATTAAAAATAATAATAACTATTATTATAATAATCGCAAAAACCGTAGAATCAAGAGATCATGGACTTAATCAGCACAGAGCGTAAGGCGTATGTTGCAGAGGACGAGACAGGCAGGCGGAATGCAGGGTGGTACATAAAGGAGTGGGTCACTTGTAGGACAGAGGGTGTGATGAAGGCAAGAGGGGTTGGAATGCACAGTGTTGTCAGTGCACATCTGGTGTACGACCCAGCTGGATGCCCCAGACATTTATCTAGGTTGTTGGGTGAGTCAGGGACGTGGTGGAAGAGAGGCACGTACATGCAGACAGTCCGCCAACTTTGGTCCAGCCACCTCCCTTCCCCCCTACCACTGTCATTCCTCGTCCTCGACCACGCTGGCTTTATTGGATCCTGCACTCGACCAAACTTGGCTCTGCGATCCACTCCAGCCCCGTAAGACCTCCTCGCCCGCTTTTTACAGACGAACGCCTCAGTATCGATTCATGAACGAGAGACGTGGTTTCAGAGAGAAAAAAAATCAACAAGTGGCGTGCCTGACCTGCAGACTGACGTCATCGGGACATACAGACAAAGAGAACGATACTCTATTTCACCTAGTTTAATCCTACATGCCCTCTTTAGTTTCTGCGGGCTCACTTGCCAAACCTGATAAAAAATACAATTTCAAGTAAAGACAGAAACGTCACGACGAGTTCGTATTTTTTTCTATAAAAGGCAAAGGGCAACTGTACAGTTCTATAATGCACTTTGCTACAGAGTTTTCACCAATAAAATATAGGGTCACCGCTTTAATGTTCCACGACCTCCAAAGTTAGCATCTTGAATGAATGCTTGTATGAATATACGTATGGCTGAAGGTAAGTACGATTATGGTTGCGATACAGATTTCAAGTGCATTTTCAGTGTGGCTGTTTCTGGTACTCCTACAGGCCTAATAGGTTTTTACCTAACATGTCACTATTGTTATTTAAATTTATGCCGTATCTCTAGAATAAGTGCCACAACAGTTGTAAAGTGTGGTCGGTACAGAGAAGACGAGTATGAACTGCGCCTAAAGACAGTTTTATTATAACTATTTTTGTCATCATCACTGTGGCCAGTGCGTGATTAGGACTGAGTTATCTAGGTTAAAGATGAATTCCCGATATTTGCTCATCTCTGATCACTAGGTACACCAGATTTTCGCGAAAATGTTTAATGACTGACTGTATTTCAAAACAATTAAGCTCCTGTTAATGTTAGTTACTGGATGATTATGAATTTTACAAGTCTCGGGGGTTTTACCTGCGAATCACAGATGTTTGGTGCAGACGTAACGTTATTTTTGATAATCTATTCAACGATAAACATATTCTTACAAAAGCACGAGTTGAACAATAACTTAGAGACATGCAAAATTCACGTTATTTTCTGACAGCTGATTAGAGTGCAAGTGACTATAGGCTCGTTCGACGTTTGCCGCCAGCCGATATTGTCGTGACTTGCCGCGGAGAATGTTCACACGGTATAGAGGCCAATCTCTGTAAACGTACCACACGTAAATAACAACATATAAAAGTTCGTGGCCAACTGAATCGCAGATTATGCTCTGTTATGTATAGGAAAGTGAAGTTTAGTCTGCAACCAAATGATAACGCGAATTTTGCATGTCTCTAATGATAATTAGAGCCACGAATTTCTCGTGAAAAGATTTTTTTGCGCCATTTTGTTCCAATACCTCACGTGCACAGGCATCTAGGTTCATGGATAGAGGTACGTCAATTTCGCAAATACATTCCAGGCCAGGACGAACGCCAAAAATATATACAGTACTTCATAATCACGTATGTGACTAGCTGGCGGCTGTCACGAAACGCATTTGACTACTGCAAGCCAGTAGTAAATAAGGAAATGATTCATACAGCTATCGCTTGTAAGGTTGTAAGCCAATGAATAATCGACTGTATCCAGAGCGTGTACAGGACTGAGCAATCTAGGCTACTGCCAGGTGAATCCGCGAAATTGACGTACCTCTATTCATGGTTATTGGTAGTATTTATTTGTTTAGACACGTTTCTCCTTTGACTGTCGTAATCAGAACAAGGTTATTGTGATACCACACGTCTGTTATTTGCCAGTAGAGCCACAAAACATGTGTGAGTTAAAACATGCAGTCACAGATCTTGTAGAAGAAGTGCAGATGCGCACATAACGCACCGAAACTAAATGGAGTAAAAATATTTCGCCTCAAATTCGTGGCTATACCAAATATCTAAATAAAGTTGAAGATAAATACAGCTAGCGCAATAATTTTACCGAAAACCGAATGTCGCTATGTGTTATGAGCGTCGTACTGTCGTTACATTGTCAAGTGGGTTTCAAACAATGACCAGCGACTGTGCAGACGTGCAAACAGCGTTGTAAGAACAAAATGCATGACAGATGTTTCCAGTGCGACATCACAGCGGGGAAGCGCAGACAAGTGGGTGAGTGACACGGCCGGGCTGTCGGGCGGATGACGTCAATGGTTCTAAGAATCACCGTCACAGGCCCAGGAACATGCAACTGCACCCTACTCTTAGGGACAAAGTAGGACGGGGAGGGGGGGAAGGGACCCACAGTGGAGAGCTTGGGCTTTTGTTGCTAACACCCATGCGAATATATACAGGCTGTCCACAATCTCTTGTTATCCCCTAGTAGTAAACAATACAGTGGTATATGTATGGGTTGTTTGCGATTGAGAACTTTGTACCACCACCTCGTCTAGAATAATGATTTTAAAATATTGTGACCTTTAGACTTTAACTTTTTAGTACAGTACAATCGATATGGACTTATATTGTTGCTTAGGGTACTTAGGGTTTATACTAAAATGTGGAAAGACATTTTGAATAATTTTAAGAAAAAAAGTAACGAAGTTTTCAAAAGTGCTCACTTTATCCCAAATCGCTTATACGAATGGTATAAATGGGGAGTTTATGTTACCTTGTGTTAAAATGTAACATTAAACATACAGTGAATCCGTTTGGGCTCCATCATTCTCATGACAGAGAATAATTTTGCGCCTTGTTCTTTGGAACATCTTTCAAAGCATGTGTGGGGTGATACGAGAAAAAGCAAGTCTCGCTGCTTGTTTAAGTTTATCCGTGGTTTCATAGAGTTTCTGTGCAACACACCCCTTTCTGAAACCGAAAAGAGAATTATCGCACGTTAAAAGCTCTAGGCTTCTAGGTGGCAACTCAAGTGGAGCAGATAGACCTGCTGACCCTCGGCCGATCCAACAGTCCCGAACGACCTCGGAAAGGTATTCCCTAGCAATGATTGCATAATGGACTGACGCCCTATCCTGTTAGAACCACACATCATTCAGAATACCAATTTCTTCCAGTTGTGGCACAAACCAAGTTCACAGCATGCCCAGATAAGATGTCTCGTTCACTCTCTCATAACTCACCAAACATTGCAGTTTCAGAGCGTGCACGGTACCTACCTGAAACAGAAAACGAAAACAAAAATTAAGACATCAATTTGACTACGTATATATCACGATGAAATCCACACAAAGTTTTTAAAAAATTAAGAGAGTTCAACTACGTATATAGCAAAAACCTTCAAACAATGTTTTTTAATGTAAACTGGAGACCTAAGTAACGAAACAGATTAATGCAAATAATGCCAATTGTCTCTTAAATACCCCGCAATATTCACACAAGGACCCTAACAGCACGGCAACGTTGCCTGCACGTTGCCTGCACGTTACACTGTAACATTGTGACGTTGCTACAACGTGCTGTGATGTGCCAGAAATGTGCAGAATAGGTGCAGGCAACGTGCCAATGTCTCGTGCAGGCAACGTTGCAATGTGACGTTGCCAGCACATTAATAGCACACATCCTGCACGTTGCTACAACG
>PNEQ01087320.1:0-126351 GCA_003012365.1 Medauroidea extradentata | reverse complement strand
CAGCATTTTTGTACAGTATACAAGTTCACATTTGCACTTATATTTTACAAGATACTCTTCACTGTTTAACCTGGTGTAATAATACAAGTCTGTCAGACTGGCAACTGAAATACATCGCTTCTGCAGATTTTGCCACAATTATTTTGAATCAGTCGCTGAAATACTACTCTTCGAATTTACGTAAGCTCGGAAAAACTGTTAAACATACAATGACTGAGTATATCTGATCACTTGACCAACACTACCCAATATATTATACCTACTATGCTTTTGCAAACGTTTCTAGTTCAGTGCGCTAGACAAATTCACCTATTCATTTCTACAAATTAAACTGAAATTTAATGTAGAATTAAGAAAAATAAATAATTGTAAACGTCTGATATCTGACTGGCTTGATAGTTATAGAGTAGAATTATTGTTAATATATTTATTTTAAAATGTACTCTTAGTTTCAAATTCATCGGCTCGTTTACTTAAAGGACTCTCTATAGGTTTGAATTTCTGTCATGTTATTAATGTTTGACATACTGTAGAAAACTTGTAACTCACTGCAGTAAAGAATATCACACTCCACCTAGTAAAACCTTAACAGAGTCATCTGGCTACACTCATGAGGTGTACATTCCAATCGGAATAGTTACAACCTAACAAATTATTCCATAGTGCACACATAACCAGAATATTACAAGGACAACTTAACTGAAAGGCAGGCTTACAAAACGTCGTATGCAGTTATTTAAACCTCAGCCGTCTAGACATGCTTATACCACAACAGTACCTGGTCCTTACTTTAGCCTTATTACCTGAGATGTGTATAAATTTAGTAGTCAGTAATAATGGTCCTTATTTTGCATCTTGTTGACTAGGCAGTGTATAGTTTCCGTTAGAAACTGGGTGGTCCTCACTTGTCTGTTCCAAGTCACTGTGTGAAAAAGGATGTTATTTCTCCCTGGGCCTCGTATCGGCTGGTCAAACACATGGTCCTCGTGAGATACAATAAATCCACCCTTGCCATACACAAATCTTACAAATAATTTCATTTCCAAAATTTCATTCTGTGTATAGGATCACAAATATTGCCACATCTCACTGATATACATTTGTCAAACATTGACGATTAATTTGTAGAGGTCCTCTTAATGACTTTAAATTTGGTGGTCCTCAGAAGATACGCTAGTCACGTATAGGTGTGGGTGTATTTGTGTGGGGTGTGTGTGTTGTGTGTGTGGTGGTGCGGGTATGTGTGTGGGAGAGGGGTGTGTGTGTGGCTCTGGCTCTGTGTCTGTCTGTCTCTCTCTCTCTCTCTGTCTCTCTCTCTCTGTCTCTCGCTCTCTGTCTGTCTTTCTCTGTCTGTCTCTCAGTGTCTTTGTTTCTGTGTCTGTGTATGTACTACTGATTAAAAAGTAAGGAAGGACACCTGAACAATAGTTAAATATGAATAAATATTGAAATTATTAACAAATATAGTATTACATGTTGCATATCATCATTAAGAATAAAAATAAATACAGTATGAAATAGACTTCACGTCCCTTGTAGAATAATAAAACACAACAACAAAATTTAAAAAAATTTGTGATTAGGATTGTGATTTTTCCATGACATTCGTAAAACTGCACAAAACAGACATTTAAAATTGTAGTAAAAAAATGTTTGAAGGAAATGTTAAAAGTTATAGCGGACTTAACAGAGATGAAAACCATCAATTTTGGTACAAAATGTTGCAATCTGGAGGAATAATCGTGCCTGATGTGAACGGCACACTGCCACAGCTTTTACCATGGACAGGTTGGTGAAAACCAGCCAGACCTAGAGGAAACTGTTGCTTAATAGGCTGTGTGCCCATAACTGGGATGTACCCCACACAGGAAATGTGATCCACGACAACCTTCACTGTAACACAGTGAGAATGAAATTAATAAATAAATGGTTTTATAAAAATATGAAATTTGCAGTGGAGGAAGAAAAAATATGTCTGACCTTGAGGGGTTGCGGCTGATATCACATCTTGAAATTTAAAAATAAATAAACAATGAAATAAATAAACCACTACTAAACCTCTACTACATTTGTTTACAAATGCCTACATTAAGCCTTATTAGGCTTACTTTTGGAAGAACACAACCAACAGACATGCACCACAAATGTACGTCATGACTGCATGAGATGTAGCAATGGAACATAGAAGAAGGTCTAACTAACTGCTTAAACCACTGCTAGATGGTGGGCTGCTCCAAAAGCAGCAAATTACATACAAGGGGGCTCGTGGTGGAATCACGCTGTGAAAGACAGAATTTGCAGGCTGCTAACTGCAGCAACATGCGCTACTGCACATGTTATGACGTCGGCTGTGCAAGAGATTATTGACTGAGGAACGTCAAGCCCAGTAGCTTAAATCCGGGTAAAGGAAAAACATAATATTACTGTAGCCCGACATAGGTCGTTTGGAAAAAAATTGTAAAGGTAAAATAAGTAGTAACGAGAAGTTAAATTTTCTGAATAATTATTGCTAAATTAAAATTACTGAATAGTTCACATTAAAAATATTACATGATCCTAATCAATGAATTGTAGATTTCAAGAATTCAGTACATATTCTATTTTAATCATATTTAATTTTAATACTGCACAGTTGTGTTTGTGTTTAGTGAATGTTGTTTTTGTTTTGTATGTTTTTGTATTGTGTGTGTTGCAACCAGAATCACGTGGCTGCTGCTGCTGGCTGGGTACCATTTGCATCTATAGCATACACTGGCCGTAAAAAGCTGTATCACTACATCGACCATGTCATGTCGGGGTTGATATGTTGTTTCTCCTCGTATTCCACGTCTGAAGCCTTGTCTTAATGTATCCAGCCACGCCCTTGCAAGCTGGATCTATTAAGATCAACTGAACAGTAATTTTTATATTTGCCACGACTAGCTTGGTCGGTATTAATTATCATTTGAGGGATACGTGCTATTTATGTTACATCTTGAAATGAAAGATGATATCTGTTTTAGGTTTAATTCCCAATATTTCACCATCACAAACAAAAAAAACACAATTATTCCTCCAGTTGCACGTACATCATTGAGGAAATCTCATCTGCAAGTAAATAAACACAAGAGGCACACTGCCTATATTTACGAATGGGAATTCCAAGGCATTCCGCACAAATGGCCTACGCGCGCATCCGGAAGAAAATTTTAACAAGATGGTCAGGTCAAAAATTTCACAAGACTTTAAATATTCTACCATTACAGAAATTTGAGGCCATGGTGCTGCCCATGCACGGTAAGTTTGTCTCACCCTAGATACTCGTATAGTAGAACCCGGTTTTTGTGTTACCGTTCTTTACATTTTCCCGCTAAATACACCAATTACTGTCTGTCCCATTTTATCTCAATTTGTTTCTATGTAAAACATTCAATATTTTGAGACAAATGGTCTTGTCTCAGGGTTTGGTACAGTGTTGCGGTTGGCAACCCTGGCCACCAGAAAGTTACTAAATGAGTGTTTGTTGGTATATTCAACAATTGGTGTTAATATTTCTAAGGGCACATTTTCGTAGTATTTTATAATTGTATTATATAGTATTTAATGTGTAATTATCATAAGAGGTGTTATGTATTATAGTTTATTTATTATTCGCCCACAAAGACTGCCCACTCAAATGAGTTTACGTTAGTACCAACGTGGAGCGCTGTAAGCGTGAGAGACAGTGTGTGCATGACGGAATAGCGAGAACTTGGCAAGCAGCAAGCAAGAGAGTATGGCGTGAATAACGATGCCTGTGTTTTAACGGCCGTCGAGAAGTCGTAAGTTGGCATGGGGTTTTGTATGTAGGCGAAGCTTGAGGCTTCGCAAATTGCTACGTGAGCAATTGATTTACTTCAACATAACTCTTCACAAGGGCTACAAGAAACAAGGATTACGGCAAACAATCTGCACATCAATATTGACAGTAACCTATCATTTAGCAAAATGGGACTGCTACTCATCTTCGCCACTCCAACATGCAAATACGTGGACTGGACGAGCTTCATTTAATAAGGTATGCGTCTGCAATCATACGTAAACCAATATATCGGGCTGGACTTTGCATGTTATGAGACACGTAATATTTCCTGCATATTATTGACTCCCTTAGAATAGTATTTACGATTATTTGTGGGCGCAGACTACCATGAACTATTCACCTCTTTAATATTGCACCGTTGCTTAACCCGTATGATCAGTATTATGAGAGTGTGTACTTTAAATATAAATTGGTTGGTTGTATTAAAGCATTTAAATTTCAGGTTTTGCTTCTACTCTCTACTATAAAGCCTTAATTCAGTTGTAGCAGTACAGATCCCCCGGGTCGTTGCAAAATGCGAACAAATCGCAAGCGAGTCGGTAGACAAGTTCCGCAGAGTTTAGTTTGGTTGTTGACATAGAAATAGTCCGTAGCAGCTGGAATCCCTCCGCTACTATGTAACATGACCATTTCCCATTGCTCAGTCTCGAAATTATGAACTTTTCTCCAAAACAGGTGACTTAGAAAGGCTTGAAACAGAAACACTTGAAAAGAATGGTCTGAATTTAAGTTTTATTGAATGTCACATTTCGTGAAGGTACATTTTCTTACACCACACAACTGCTTGCTTCCAGCAACCGCTCTTATGAGGAAAAGTCTCAATAACAAAACTGAAGCTGGTTACCAAATATAATTTAAGAAAGTCCGAGAAACCACATCGGTACAACCATTTCATTAAATAGTTTAGGGGTTTTAAAACCGCCCCGCACCCTACAGCCACATATGCGAGAAAGAAAAATTTAGTAGAATAGAATTTTTGTCCGAAAGTAATTTAACACATTATTTAAAATAGAGAGTTCTGGCCACGGGTGCCTCTCGCGCACGGTACATTTTCACGCTCCATCACATTTATACAGTATTTCGGGCCGCAGCCCCGCGGACGTCCGTCTTCTTCGGAGTCGCGACTTTTTCTCTCACCCGAAGATGGAGGCAGGCTTGCAGGAAAAAGTATCGAGGTCACTGCGCACTTCGCCGCGATTCGCTGGCTCCGAGCACGTGACACCTGTACTTCCCCTGTCTGTGTGCTACACCCAACAGGACTAACAAAAACCAGGCCACAAAACATTGCCATATATGGGCACAAAAACTGAAAACTCAACGGCGAGCACACATCACCTAACCATAGCCAAATATGGGCATAAAAACTGGCACGGAGCACAACAAGGACAAAGCTGTGCCTCCTCCACCTGGCCCTCTGGCCATAGCTATTACCATTATACCCTAACGTGAAATTAAATAATTACACAATAAAATACCACAAACTTTTCTCCATAAGAACAGTTACCTTTAGCTATTATTATTTAATTAAAATACAAAAAATTTAATTTAAAGCAAAAGAAAATAATATATAAGTGGAACCCAGCAATGTTACACAGTAACATGATCAAATGTTCGTTCCAGCAATGTGCCCTTTAAAGTTAAAGTTTGTGATAACTTGTGTAACAACTCAAGGGTGAGGCAAGTGTGGTCACATACCCTAGTAGAGAGGTCATGTCGTCACAATTTCTATTTCCGGTTATTTACACTTTTTCTTCAATTTCATTTACTTTCTGAACACGAGCGACAAGCACAGATATATGTATAAAATTACGTTAACTGCAAGGTGATCAACTGTTCCGTTCGCGTACATCTTCACAATTTGGAACTAGACCATTTGACGCCATTTTGTGTATCTGTAGTAACTCAATTACGTGACAGCGCCAATATGGCTGATCGCAACTTGTACGAAGTTGCACTGAGACGCTCTTGTTCACGTCATAGCACAAATGGCTAATCACAACTTGTACGAAGTTGCACTGAGACGCTCTCGTTCACGTGATAGCACAAATGGCTGGTCACAACTTGTATGAAGTTTCACTGAGATGCTCTTGTTCACGTGATAGCACTACTGTCTGGTTGCAACTTGTACAAAGTTTCACTGAGATGCTCTCGATCACGTGATATCACAACTGGCTGGTCACAACTTACAGGAAGTTGTGGCGTCAATGACACACAGACACACAGGTTTAATTCCGAAATGGTCACACTCGAAGTAAGAGAGAACAGAAAAGTGGATAACAGTTAATTTATTGATAATTGCTCGCATTAATTGTGGCAGATCCAGCAGAAAACCTGTACATTCAAATGCAAATCAATCGCCTGAAGGGCAGCAATCGCGATTATGCAAGGGCAAACACAAAACGCGAACACTCAATAAAATAGGGCCGTTACAGTTACCCTTCAAAACCAAATTCACCCATCGGCACACCGTCAGCTAAAAGCGAAAGTAAAACGAGGAGTGACAGTGCAATTTACAGGGCAGGGGCCAAAGCAACCAAAACACATATGACTCCAAAGGAAAGCCAAACTTACCACAAACGCATGATAGCCTACGAGCCCCGATGGGTGATTATTAGGAAAGTAGACAGTGAGGCAGCCGGTATTAGACTAATGATGCTCAAAAGCAGGGCGGCCGGCCTTGGCAGCGAGAAAGGGGAAGGCAATGAGGGTGGAAGAAGGGAGGGAGCCGAATATTGCCGAGGAGACCAGACGAAGTCCGACACAATGGGTGGGCCGTTCTAATAGCCTTAACAGTTCGAAAGGCCTTAGGCATACACACACTCAAGAGTCCCATCCAGTGACAACACCTCAGTCTCTTCACAAAGGTTCATAAGGGTGTTTAACTCCAGAATTCTTGGCGCTGTACCACAACACCAGTGCAAACTTACTCCAGTTTACGTGACTGCGGCACGCACACTAGCACTCACAATTGCATTTATCGGTATACACATATCTATGGTTGCTTTGTTTACTAATTCAGATAATGTGAAGTTAATGTTCTGGTTGTAATTTTTGTGATATTAGAGTATTATTAATGCATAGTGCCAAAATAATTTGCAATTTATTCCAGGTGGGTGGACTTTGTAATGGCATGCATTAAAATGTCTACAGAACTAAAATACTAGCATTTTCAGTTGTGGAGGAAACTTTGGTGTAAGTAAGTGTGAGTGTTGTGGTTTACAGGGGCACAATGGTCGTACATATTGGTTCTGCAAGGAGAATGCAAGGGACTACAGTAGTGAGTCTGACGATCAAGGGTTTTCGTTCCCCCGTTCTTATACAGATGTAGTGGAAAGAGGTTACTTAGGTAGAAGTGAGGGAAACAAGTCGGTCACGAAATTTGCAGCCAATTTCAGGTGTCCAAGAAAGTGATAAAAGGCTGTAAGGGGACTCTAGAATAAAAGGCGAACGTGAAAGGGGAAGAATCAGTAAATGTTAAATCAGATACTTGGTGACCAAGACAAAAGGAAATCAAAGAGAGATTTATAAAAGGTGTAAGGTAGAAGACGGGAAATACATTAGGCACCAGAGAAAAGAAAAGGAAAATGTGAAACTAAGCGATAATCTAGGAATGTTGGGAAATCGAGTAGATAACAGAGGAAAACAAGCAGCATCTAAGAAAATAGGTTTAGGACAAGTACCTAAGGAAGAGCAGACGAAAATTAGGTATCAGGTGAGCGGACCTACTAAAATAAAATTGAAAAGTGGTATCATTAATATTCATATAAAAGGATTAGGTAAACGAGTAAACTGCCTCGTTGACATGGGATCAGATATCACTTTAATTAGGCAAGAAATATTGTCGACAGAAATTAAAACTTTGGTAAATAAAAATATGACTGACGGTATTAGTGGTTTAGCGACTAAGGAAATGGAAACAAAAGGGACATTACAATTAAATGTTGTTTTATTCACACATGCCACGTAATTACAAAATATCCCCATGAGTGTATAATAGGTAAAGATTTGTTAAGTCTGATATGTGCGAGTGAATGGCAACGTAATTAAGTTTGAAGGTAAGCCGGAAAGTACGGTAGTAGGATGGATTGTTATTCCGGTAAGGTGTGAAAAAATTGTGCAGTTAAATACTAGAAGTAATGGAACGGGACTCGTTAAGAAAGAGGAGTTAGCCAAGTGCTTATATATAGCTGATATTTTAACAGAGGCAAGGGAAGGTAAATTCAACTGTGCAATATTGAATGTTAATGAGGAAGACATCACGATAGAAACGCCTATAGTACAAGTTGATACCACGTCCGTGCGAAATAATTACATAGTTAATGTGGGTAATCAAAATGAGAGTGTAAAGTTATTAGACACAATGCTGAGGTTTGATCATGTACAGGAACAAGACAAAAAAGGTTTAGTCAAGTTGTGTCATGAAAATAATGACATATTTGCACTACCTGGACATAGAGTAACGTTCAGAGGCACAATAACACATGAAATTCCTACGCCTGCAAACCAAAAACCCATGTACACAAAACCCATATACAAAAAACCATGTAGAATACCAGAGGTGTATAAGGCAGAAGTAGATCGACAGGTGGAGGAAATGCTAGCAGACGACATTATCACAGAAAGTAGGAGTCCGTGGAAATCAACGATAATTGTAGTACCTAAGAAGATGGATGCTAGTGGACAACCATGGTTTAGAGTCATGCTAGACCTGTGTGGAATTAATTCCTTGTCACAAGACTCAGTTATTCAGATGCCAGTTATAGCGGAAATATTAGTCAATCTAGGGCAGGCTAAAATATTTCACAACTCTAGATGCTAACCAGGGATATCTGCAGGTCAAAATAAAGAAAGAGGATAGACCGAAAACAGCATTTAGTACGCCGGCGGGACATTTTTAAATGAAAAGGATGATGTTTGATTTAAAGGAGGCACCTGCGACATTCACAAGGCTAATGAATATAGTCCTATCAGGTCTAATAGGAATAAAATTCCTATCGTATATGGATGACATCGTAGTGTTTGCATAATCAGTAGGTATACATAACCATTAAGATTAATATCAGTTTTAGTTTTTATTCCCGGTATTTCACTATTACAAACAAAAAATATATATTCCTCCAGTTCACGAGTACATTGTGAGGGAAATGGGCTGCAGCTCGCTCGCATGACCGTCCCCGGCAACGGTGTGAAGATTTCTCATGCCTGCAGTGTTACAACTCTGCTAATCCCATCTTGGAGGCGCACAGTATTCTCTAAGTCATTGTTGCTACATGAAATGATTGTGTGGGGTCTGTGTATTGTGTGTATGTTGAGTGGTGTGTATATGTGGGTGTGGTGTATGTTTTGTGTGTGTTTGTGTGTGTTTGTGTGTTGAGGATGCACATGCATTTGTGTAGTATATTATATTATATTGCCCAAACTGATTATTCAGTTTGGAGACTCTCCCAGTAGAGTTTTACTTCATTCTTTAAATAGTTGTAAATTGTTACTGTTTGCTGCTGTTATGTAATGTCACCTGCACAAGGATTTCCATTGTATGTTTTTTTTTTTTAACTAAGATTTTTTATTGAGGTATGTCTTTACATTGTTTTGTTATTTTGATTAAAATGGGGATAAAGCAAGTTTTTGTATTCCTAAACTCCCTAACCACCTATGCACACACTATCTTAGGGCTGTGGATGGCTATAGCTGTAATGCCATGTCTCCCACGTGTCCATACAGCAACTCTCTGTTTATGAAAAATGGCTGGCTGTCTTCTTTGCCCTTAACACAACAACTGAAAATCTCTAAGTGTCCTTCCCCCCTCCTCTTGTTCCCATCACTGTGTTTAGTGTGAGAAATGGAGAGCTTGCTGAAGTCGCAATGATGTATTAGCAATAACAATAATAATGTAGAAATTTATGTAGAATAGTAACTATAGTTACCAAATTAGAGAAACTGTATTTGTGTGTCTGTAAGTTTTTTAAAAAAAATTTCATAAACTATTATTTCAGACATGTGTAATCAATACTAATTGCAAAAAAATATTTTATGTTTTTAGTTACTAATTACTTTAACATAGTTTGTAATGACCTGAAAAGTTTGCATAATAATATTAAGTGATTGATGTAATTATCATTACTATGTCTGGAAAATAACTGCAAAAGTTTTAAAACAGCAAAAAAATTTATATTTATTAAACACTCAACTATTACCAGCCAATTTTGTGATAGTTGGAGTAACTCGAATCATTTCACATGTGTATTGGTTTGGACAATTGATAGCTATAACAACAGACACACACACACTCACACTCACTCTACAAACCATAATTTAAATGAACTAAAAAATTATTTTTGTTTTTAGGCGCTACCTATAAATAATACAAATAGTAAACAATTAATTTGAAATGCTCTAGTTTGTCCCTAGCATCTCTAGTCTCCTTAGTTGGTACTATACTTTTTTTCTTGCTAAAAACTTCCTACAAACTCTGGCTATCAGGTGCATAAATATTCATAAAGGGTTTAGCATTGATAGCTGAAGCATGTAGTTTTATTTTCATCTCACAATATTCTTATATCCATTAATATTATGCTATTAACTGATGTGAGGAAGGATAATTTATGGCTGGTACTTACATGCCTAAAAATTAACTAATGCTTAGTTATCTTACATGTGGGGTTGTTTCCAGGCAACTAAAGAAACAGTGCTGCGGCAAATTGGTGAAGCAGAATGTGTACACTTGGCAACCCACGTATCTTGGAAACACTCAGCGATTGTATTTTCTCCTGGAGATGTGGTAGACTCTCAGCATCCCAAAAGGTTCTTTGCAAATTCTGACCATGTTCATGATCAGGGAGATGAAGAGGGTTCAGAGGTAATCAGTTTGCTTTCAGAGTTCCTAACATAATTATTTTTGTTTATTGTTATTTATTTAAATTTTATTACTTATTAATAATGCTGTTCCAAGTTGTTTTCAGTGTTCCGTGTCTTTCAATTTGTGTTAATAATTCAATAACATTTATTTTCACTACATGAAATGCCACTACATATAAGTTTAGGAAAGTATGTTACTCGATACTAAACAATGTTTGTGTTAACCTTTATAATGAAAAAGGGGAGGTTTGTGATGCTGCAAATGAGGAAATATATTTTCTTCTTCTTTAACAAATGATTTTGTGTGAAATTTTAATTGGTATGATAAATTTAAAAACTTAATTTTTTTTGTTTTGGTGCCCTAAAATTTTCCTTAAATAGTCAACGATGCTTGGTCTTCTAAAGTATATTTTGCTCACCCTGGACAGTCAGGAACATTAAGCAAGAAAGTGGCATGTGCATTAATAATGCAGAGTATGCAATTTTGTATCTCCCGAGAATTCCATCATTCTTGGAAGGTTATCATCTATACTCACACATCTCATGTGGGCTGCGTAACAAAGATAAAAGAGAAACTGCTGCAATAATTGAATTAAAATGTTTGAGTTTTAGGTTTTTTTAAATGTGAAATGCTGGTTCAAAAATAAAACTTTAGGAATGAAAAATAATTGTGCATGAGAGCCAGCTTTATTTTCAATGATTAAAAGTAAAGTAATATATATTTTTAAATTGTAACTCCTTTCTGTTTACATATACTAAATTGAAATATATTTATTTTTCAGCAGTAAGATTATAATCTTTCTGTATAGCCATGTTCATGTAAAAGTCATCATAATGAATTTCATATTCGTGTGCTATCACATTTTTTCCGTCAGTTACCTGTATTCACAAGTCAGTTGTGTGGCCAGTGAATTGTATTGTGTTGGTAGAGGCTGATTAAACTATGGTGTCATTCATAACTGGCACCCCAACAATGGTTATAGGTCCAGGTGATCGCTAGTGTGTGCCGCAGAATTACAGGACTGACAGTTATTGTTGTGATGTATATTTTGAGTCCCGACTATGAGTATTAATGTCTCGTTTGTGTTGAAAATTAGTGCGGAAAACATGGCAATGTCGTCTTTAATTTTTCCTTAAATTACTTTTATTTTAACTAAATATTTTCATTTAATATTCATTAAATCGTTTGTTACGGGAGAACAAGTTTATCGGTGCAATTTATATTCTCAGTTGATCACCATAAAAAGGGTTTGTTGCTTTTCGGGAATTTTTAAGAATTTATTTTCTTTATTTTTTACCATACATGCATATGGGCCTGCCTTGCCGATAGCTTGGTTGCCTTGGCCAGAGCTCTCACTTCTAGCGTCACGTCTCCGGAGTTTTATTTCACACCGGATGTAATGATACCTTCTGATGTTCATACAGCTATTTCACGCTTTGTGACGCTTACTTTGTACCTTGTACGATGCCCCACCCCCATTCTGTTCATCTGAAAGTGCTTTTTTCAGTGCTTGTAGAGTCAGTCTTAACCAGTTTTATCCGTTTTATATCCAGTAGTGGAGACCGTTTTCACAGTTTAGACACTCGCGTGCCATCTCTTGAGAGTTCTTAAACCTCCTGTACCTGTACGTGGACTTTAGCGGCATTGGATTGCCGCCAATATATGTTAACTACCTTGTGTGCACCAGATGTATTTCTAGGCGAGAGTATCTTTACGTTTTCTACGTGTGTAACACGGACTACTTTCTACTCTGGATGTAGTCACTCTTGGGCTTCTCTAGTTTTTTAATCTATTTGTGGAAGTAGCACCATAGTTTCCATTTGTGGAAAATATAATGAGCAAATTCAACAATCTACTACTAGCTTCAAGATGCTATCTAAGTAGCTTTTCTTCACCCTCATCTTTTGTAAGTGTTACCACCATGAGAGCCCATTCCCTTTTTATTAGCCTTTTACAATAACTTTTTTTTTCAGTCTCAGTCTCAGATTCAGTTCCAGCTTACAGGTTGTTTAACATACTACCAAAATTCTCCTGTCCCTGCCGACTTGGCATATTGGATTGGCCACAGCATGGTCTCTGGACATCCTCAGCGTGCCGATAAGTAGCCGCTTCACAAACTGTTTTCACTATAGTATCCTGCTCTGAGGATGCTACAACCTACGGTATTGTGTCTTGTTCACTCTATTTTTGGCCTACTGGAATTCAACACAGAAACTTGATTCAATAAGAAAAAATTTACCATATTTTATTTCATTGTCAATTTTTACTATTCACTTAAAGTTTATTTGTAAGGTGCCCCGTTTCTATATAAAAGTAACCTTTTCTGAAATAATGTATGTATTATATGAGCACTTAATAACCAGAAAACTGTGTAAACAAATATATAAATTTTCATATGAAAACAACTGCCAATTGAACCAATGTATTATTTATTATCTTTAATATACATACACACATACACACACCTGTTTAACTTATTAACTAAATGCAAATAGCATCTGAGTTGATTAAATAACTAATAAATAATTGTTCTCTGATGTCACTGTTTACCAGCATGCAATAACTCATCATGAAGGTTGCAGATTTGGTCTATAGTGACGTGATTACACCTTTGGTTGTTGTGTTCTTAAAATCTGTGTAATACTTTATATTGAAATTTTCTATTATTGTATTCAGTAGTTCCATATGAAAGTTCTACTAATGCTAGACTATCAGTGGGATGTTGTTCAAGGCATCCCAAAACCCAAAAAAACTATAATAAGGATCACAAAGCTCTATCAAAGATTTTGCTGTTAACTGAAGCCGAACTGATGCATAGTGTTGAGAGTGGCAAGATGTCCAAGAATGCATGGGTCACCATTTAGAAACTATTTGAAGATAATGGTATTACAAGAAAAGTCAGAAAGTTATGATTGTTAATTTTGACTCACCTAGAAAATTTTGGTTCTGTGGAGTAGTTTATGAATAAAATAATTTATACAGCATAGCGCCTTTGGAACATGTTTATAATTTAGCACTGAGTGGATTGGGACCTTATTGCTATGGGATCTTCCTAAAGAATATGGACAGGTGGTTATGTGTTTAAAAGACTCAAAATTGAATAAGTACTCTACGTGAAGACGATGGCGCCTAAGTATCCAAGTGCAAACACAAGCAACCTCCCAAAATTACAGCTGTGTTAAGCTGGAACATTTTTTTTTGCTGCGATTTGAGAATCTAAAGGTAAGAAAGAAGTGCAACCAATTAGATACAAGAGGTGTGGATAGTAAAATGAACTAAAGGTAACATGGATGTAGGAACTGCTATTTCATCTGGTAAACAAGGGGAAAATTAAATATGTGATCTCCTTGTTATTGCTGCTTTTCTTTATATACATTGCTTCTGATGATAATAGCACAGTAGAGGATGATTTTGCATGGTATTTAGATTCTTGTGCATATGTTAATTCAACTAAACATAAATTTAAGAATGAAGCAGTGTGTTGGTCTTCAGTTGAAGTGGTCACTGCAAATAGGCAATCTCTTAAAGCTGGAACTGTAGGAAATTACAAAATTAGTTCTCTAGTTGATAGAAATTTAACATTTGCTATAGCTTATGATGGTCATTATATGCCTAGCATTGCTGTGAATTTGCTTTCTGTCTGTCATATTGCTGGTAAAGGCAACAACGTTGTGTTTAACAGCAAAGCTGCTATGACCGAGGGATAGGAGAGAATGGAGACATAACATCTCATCAACAGCTAAGACCATTAGATACAGTAACACAAAGAACTGAACAATGTCAGAGAACCGGGAAAGGAATCGGACATGGCCAATATAGAGAGATTCAACCCATCATTCGCCTGGACTGATTTTGGGAAACCATGGGAAACAGGAAAAAGGATGGGTGGGATCGGGAATTGAATCCCATAGATTCCTGCAACGTGATACACAACAACGTGATATACAAGCAGATCACCAAAGAAATTTTTCTTTCAGTAGAAGCATTTGAGAAAGTGGGTTTAGTTTATACAGACTTATTAATTTTAAATGTAATTCTTAGTAGTTATTTAAATAGATTGTTTCAAAATTTGATGTAATTAAAAATTTTTTTTAAATGTTAGTGTTAAAAATTCTAATATTTTAGTATTACTTTAATGTTTATGTACTCTCATGTTAATATTGTGAGGATTACTTGCTTGTTTTGTGGTCTTTTGTGTTGTAGTTTATGTAGTACTATTTAGAATCTATTAAAAGTGTTTAAAATAATTAATTCAAAAGTTTAAAAGGAGGGGTAAAGTGTTATATATGAAAAACTCAACATCTCTATAAGTTATTGATTAATGGATTTTTGATATTTTAATTATTTTGTGGTCCAAGTAAGGTAAATTATCACGCTGTTTTACAATTTTGATTTTAAGTTCTTTTATGTTCCAAATTTCCTTATTTCAGAATAATTGGTAGTGTATTTTCTTTAACTTCCACTTATGTGTGATGTGTGTAGTAAATTTGTACTTAATTTAATGAAAATTGTTGAATTCGTCTTTTTGCAGATATCCTCAACCATGGAAATGCCAACATTATCAGAATTACTGCTGACTTTGAGTGACCTCATGAATGTGGAGATGTCAGCTCGTCTAGTTGTAATCAGCTCAAGCCATACTCATGACCAGCATGGTTGGGCTAGTGTTGAAGGAATTATTGGGCTTACAAGAGCATTTCTTGCAGCAGGAGCTCAGTGTGTGCTGGTCTCCTTATGGCCAGTACCAGAAACTGCTACCAAGATATTACTAAGAGCGTTCTATTCTGCATTATTGCAGGTTCTTTGCTAAATTAATAAATATATTATTGTTTAAGCTTTGAAAAATATAACTTTTAGTTTAAAATTTTGGTTACATCCAAAATATGGTCCTTGTTAATACTCTAATGATAGTTGAAGATTATAATCAATTTAATTTATGCTGAAGGGTAAAATATTTTCAGAAAATAATTTTTTATATTTTTTGCAGGTCAGGTGAATATAAAGAAATACCCATTTTGACATATAATGAGATGAATTAATGTAATTTAAAAGTGTTTCAATCATATCATTTTCCTTGGTGGCTACAGATGGTAAGCAACAAGCCACCATGTTAACAGCATATTTTATTTCACGTTAGTCGGAAATTAAATTTTCTCCTGTTAATTATACAGCTAAAATATACGGATTTAGGATTTAGCTACACTATTTTAAAATACAAAAAAGAAACTTAAGACATCAAATGTACGGTCTGTGTACATGCAGAAACATAAACACAGTGGTAATCAGAACTTATATGGTTATAGCAAGGAAAAGACGACTATCATGAGGTGTGTAACAATTTTAATTCTGAGTTCAACATCGCCAAATAATACATCAAGTATTAGTGGCAGCATGAAGAGATTACCATAAATTGCAATATCATCTGGAAGTTGTTGTAGCAGTAACTTACTGTTCAATTTAGTAACAATTACAAAATAATGGTGTCGTCGAAGCTGAGCAGCACAGGACAAATTTTGTGTGCAAAGATTTTACTAATTACACTGATAGATAACTTTAGTAAAGTAGTGGCCAATCTATTCACAGACAGTAAAGTTGTCAAACAGTATAGCTGTAGTACTGAATGGAGCCAAATTATTAGACAAGCTATCGGTTCATGTACAGAGGAGGTTATCACCTACATGAGAAAATATGTGTATACTCTTCTCATTGACAAGTATACAGAGTTATGTTAACCAGACAATTAGAAGTAATTGCTACAATTTTTACAACAAAATTTTAAAACCACTTTTACCAACTGGTTGTGCCTACTGGACAAGTTTAATGTTGCTAACAGTTTGTTCAAAGAAAAAAAACATTTCTTAGCAGATTTGTATAAGCACAGCACGGTATCAGATTGAGCCAGATTAATAATTATTGGATCATTTTGTTCTGTATTGTCACTAATTCAAAGCAAGCAAGAAATTGTAAGGTCTCTTTACTGCACTTGTCAATTAGTCTGCATTGCATGCAAGCAGTGGACTGCATGTGAACATTAAAAAAAAATTATGTGAAATGTATACATACACTTCACAGTGTCTGGAAAAAGGCAAGATGAGTTTTGAAACATTCAACAGTTTGTTGACATTTTTGTGCCCAGGCAGTCCAAGCAGGTTTTGAACTGGGACAGCGCCCCTCACCTGGGTGGCGTAGGGTACACATAAGTATGTTGGTGTGGTGGTACTGCCATAATTAAAAGTTGTACGTGGCAGCACTCCGAACGTGCGTCAAGTCGCAGGGTTAAGAAGGTGTGTGACAGTGGACACCAGAGGTGTAGTTACCCTCCACTAAACTGGGAGAGAACGAACAGAGCAGCAGACAATTTAACTCCCTCTTGGCCCATCATGCCTTCACCTAGCTATATAAGTTCAGATGCTGGGTGCAGAGTGGCAGAGAACATAATGGACATACACAAGCAGACATCATGTGGGAGGGCCTAAGAAGGATAAGCAAAGAACCTACAGACTTCACTGACTACTGCAGTCAACATTCAGTGTGGTGCTGTAGTACTGTTGTTGGATTCACCCGAGGTCGGTTAGGAGTGGAGAGTATTCAGACGGCACAGACTTGTCGGAGGGTGCACCAGAAACTTGAGTAATAAACTTTGGAACTTATAGTTTTTTAATTGGTTTCCTCAGTTATTAATCTGACTTTATCCAATCAACATGGAAGTTTCTTGGGGTGTCAACAGCTGGCAAAGTTTATTAGCCACTTGTAGCATCTCAATTTTCAGCTAGCAGAATTTCACTATTGCACGAACACACCATACTGCGGCGATGCTTTCAGCCCAAGGTGGTGCGGCAGCAATAGCGTTTAGCTGTGTGGAGGACTCTGCTGTAATCAGCTGGGAGAATTGCACTGTCTCTCCTGGTGCTTTATACTGAGGCGGAAATCCTTGGCAGTGATTTGGATACAACGGAAGGTAGGAGGGATCGACCAGCAGTGAAAACCTGGGAGCTGGCCTTCGTCTAAATGAAAACTCCTAAAACTTATGCCGATGGTCCACTTTTAGCCACATTCTAAACCAGCTCAACAAGACCATAGTGGGGCTTTGTGTCACTGAGACACTGTTCTGCAGTATACCCTGCAGTTGAAACATACAGTTTTCGAGGTTTGCCAAAAACTATTTAGTTTTACATGTCTCGCATGATGAACCAACATCAGAATTTAAATAGAATTATCTTCTACTGCTTAGCATATTAAGAAAAGGAGAAGATGGAAACGTTTAAGGGTGTTGCTCGAATTTCACCTGTCCTTATATTAACTAGCGAAGCAATATCAGCACCTGTACTACTTAATTTTTGGGGAACTGAACATGAGGACCTGGACAAATTTTTGCATGAATACCAGGAAGTTTTTACATCTACAAACATTGCTGTAAACCAGATGGTCAACACAACCCGTAAGCAATTAATGGGGAGGGCCTTACATTGGTAGAACAGGTACAGTAAATTCATGGATCAATGGGAAGAATTTGTGGAAAGACTGCTTGATAGTTTTGGGTGAATCACTTTGCTTGCTGACTTAGTTCTGTAGCTATATTACAAAACTCAAAAAGAAGGGGAGGAAGCAGAGATATTTTTAGCTCGTAAATGCAGCTATATTGGGGGCATGCGTTCAGGCAAATCCATTGTGAAAAGTTTGCCTTTTATTATAGAATTACTACTATGAACAATACTAACATTCCTATGAATGCTCGAACCTAGTACTCTGGAAGAATTAGTAAGGAGAGCACAACATGCCCATGGGGAAACATGTAAGAAACAATCATAGCCTACAATGCGATGGAAATAAGAGGCCACCCACAGTGCGAGCGAAAGTGAAGAAGCATGCAGGGAGGAGGGACAGGAAACGTCAGACTTGAAGCCAGGAAAGGACCCACCGGCCCTGGGAGGACATAGACATGGTAAACATACAGAATCTTAGATTAGGAGGAATATATGCTGATTCTCCTAGAATATTAGCAAAAGTGGGACACCTGGAAGTAAGGATTCTGTTAGACTTGACAGCTTTGGCTAATTTCATAAATTTTAAACAGTTTTCAGAAGAAGAAAATGCAATGATACAGCCGAAAAACAGGGTGGTGCAAACAGCAGATCACGTAACAAGACTTCCCATAGTGGGGAAAAATATGACTGCCACTGGATATCATTGGAAAATTGAAGGACAATTTGTAATTCATTGTGACGAAAAATCTCCACAGGGAAGTTATTCTTGTAGTGCTGTGTCTACCTAGATGATATTGTGGTCTACTAATCGTCCTGGGCGTAGCACAAATGACACCTCATTCTAGTGCTAGAAAGGTTACAACTTTCAGGTTCTCACCTGATATCTGTAAAAGTGCTAAGTCTAGGGCACATAGTCTCACCCAAAGGAAATGAGGCAGAACGGGAATCTGTGGCAGCAATCCAAAAGACAGAAGCTCCAAAAATAAAAACCCTTAGGCCTATTTTTTGGAACCTGCAATTGTTTAAAGGAATATGTTATTTACTTTGCAGAGGCAGCAACTCCCTTCAGTAGACTACTCAAGGAAGACACCAAGTCCCAATGGAAGAACGAACATGAGGAAGCTATCAATAAAATATAATTGTGATTTCAAGACCCACTAATACGGCATCACCCTTATCCATTACGCCCCCTTATCCTTCAAGTTGACACAAGCTGAATCAGAATTGGTGGGGTGCTTTACCAGGAAGGAAAAGCAGAAACCTTCCAGATTATAGGAAATGCCAGTGCTGCTTTCAGTGAAACGGAATGTGCAGATAACATGTGAACAAGCTGGAGTGCCTAGCTGTTGTGTGGCCTGTTAAGAGATATAGACAGTATAACAGGGTTTTGATGTAGCTGAATAAGATGAAAGAGGAATGAGTAAAACTAACAAGATATGTCCTAGTACTGCAGGATTTGGCATTCCAGGTAGAGCACTTTCCTGGAGAAGCAAATTTACTACCCTACGCCACGTCCCAGCACTCTCATCTAGAATAGGCTTCAGAAGAAACACGACTGTGAACGTATGTTGCCTCCAGATAGAGAACAAAAGCCAACAACAAGAAAATACATAGTCAGGGTTCGTATGGTCCTTAGAAATCCTTAAAAAAAAACTTATTTCTTAAGAGTTAGTTTTCTGCCCCTCAGAAATAGCATGTGCAGCACCTCAGATACTTTGTAATTACTGAGTAGAGAAGCATGATACACGATTGCAATTTTTTTTGTGCACGGTAATAGACATCAATGGAGATTTGTATTGCTTTAAGACAACTATACTCATTAAGGCCTCTTTATTATGCTTCATTAAAATCATGCAAGTTTGGTGCTTGTTTCAGAAACGAGTTCTAATTAAAAACGGAAACTGCTTCTATACAAATATAGATCGTACTTTGAAGAAAAGATTCATCAAATAAAAGTATTATGTCGCGGCGATGAATTTTAAAAGGCAGCGTAAATTCGGAAGCTCTGCACGGCGAAAATGCGGCCTTCGAATCCTGAAATCCACGCTCCACGGCCCGCAAGTTTAGGCCAGCCCCGCCTCTTGCTTCTGAAGAAAAGAAGAGGGGGAACTCGAGGACTGTGCAAACCCTCCCTCCTTGGAGCCGCAGGAATGCGCCCTGACCACAGGGGGTTGGGGGAGGGGATCTAGCACCGCTACACGCTACACGGCCAGCCCGAAGTGAACAGAAGAATCAGGCTAGCTGTTTGACATCCCTAAATGAGTTCCGCCCAGAGGCTTGTGCTCATATGGCAAATGTTCAGGAAATTTGTTTGTTTGGCTGACATTCTGTTGAACAATGTAATTTCTTAAATCAATTTATGCAGTTAGTGATTTACTAAATTTTTATTTCGTATTTACGGCACACGGCACAGTAAAAGGAGTGGATGCTTTATCTTACACTGAGTATTTTGCACATTATATATAAAAAACAATTACACAGATACACACTACATATTTAACAATCAAATTAATACATAATTAAGGAAAAATCAATTAATTTCAATAAATACACACATGCGTACATAAAAAACATACACACATTCATACACAGATTCGTGCACATACGTATGAGATCAACTATTAGGTAAAATGCTATCACCCCCACACTGATTGTTCTTTCTTATTTCATCTCGTGTAGGTAAGGAACATCGTTGGAGTTTACGATCTTCGCCTGTCTTGTCCATTCACTTCGCTCTTCTCAAATTCATAAAAAAATATGAAAAAACAAGATTAAATGAAATGCCAGTGCGTGTTCCCGCCAACAGGCAAGGTCACAGTGGGAAGGGTGGGCTGGTTGCTCGACAAGCGAGACAGTGCCTGTTGCCCCCAGCCTGAAGCCCAAAAAAATGGGATGATGTGCGTAAGGAATGTGGAGCAGTGACGGAATGCAAGACAAGGCAATGGAACGGAAGTTCCCAGAGAAAACGCGCTGGCCAACTGCAGTGTCCGCCATGTTTCCCATTGTGAAAAATTCGAGCTTATCCCGTCGGAGATGGAACTCTGATCGCCTAGGGGGGAGGAGAGCCATAAATAAAAAAAACTTGTTGCAATTTGCTAATTAAAAAGCCGAACGCAAAATGCGTGAAGCAACCCTAACAGTTTTGGAATTAAATAATTTTTTCTCATACTTAAAAATTTCTCAGTTTTACTCAAATTAACTTTTTTCAGGACCATTATTGGTGACTTGAGTAAATTGGTTTTATCAATTAAATTCTTATAATTTTATAACAGACCTCGGAATAATTGCATTGAAGAGTTTATAGTTCAGTCTGTAATCAAATTAAGCACTGCTGCTGAAAATAAACGCCATATTCGTAATGTAAACAAACTTTGTGAATAAACTGATACTGTGAATCATATAATGTACTACTACTGCCGTCTTAACAACTTCAGGAATATAATAAAAATTATAACCACACTAACCTATTACAGAACTAAGGTGTAAGGTGTTACGAAAAAATCTAAACCAGAATGTAGTTTCGAAGAATCTATACGAGCTTGTTTTTATAAACTGCCTACCATACCACTCCCAGCTCGGTACTGGTTGTCGACCGAAGCAGCTGATTGTGTGACGTCAAACAAACAAAGTGAGGAGATTCATAACGTATGCTACGGCAAAATGATACCTGATGGGGGCCAATATTTGCTATAAAAGACTTTTAGAAGCTAGACCATACACAAATTTGACTGTAGAAAAAATTGAATGCAGAAATCATTTACTTAGAAATTACTTGACAAAAGTGGATAGTTTGACCAAATAATCAAAATTAGGAACTCCAGCCTAAAGGAAATTGATAGTAGCAAATAAGATGAAGCTCCAATGCGCAGTAACAAAGGCAATTAAGTACCGAAAGAATCAAGAGATATCCTCTCAAGAAAAAAATCTGCACTGAAAAAAGACATAGAAAATAGGTCTCATCACATTTTTGGTGACCATTCTACATGTGCTACATACTTCTATGCTGGAAGTAAAGAAAATTAAACAAATTTAGTTCCACAATTGACGGAATGTGGGCTCTTCCAAGAGGTGCACACTGCTGTCAGATATTTGTGTAGACACAGTAGAAGTCTTATAGTGGATGTTGACAGCAACTCTGTTGAACAGTTAAATGCAGTTGTTACAAAACACATGCGTACAAAACGAGTAAACTTCACCATGCGGAGGTCATACCAAGGTAGATGTGCTGCAACAGTTGTAGCACATAACACAAAGGGACCCCTTTACATATTACATAAAACTATGTTTTATGGTAAAAACCTAAACAAGATTAGAAAAAAATTGGATGAACGAAGAGAAAGGTCATCACAACTGTCAGCTTTGAAAATGCATGAAAAAAGGAAAGAATGTCATAAAGGGCCTATTTAAAAATCTCTCGTGAAAAAGTATCCAGACGAGGCCTATGGACCAAACTGCCAACAACCAGATATGAGCCCAGAACAGTATGAAGAGGAAAAAACTGAATTTTTGAAGTCACTGAAGATATGCAACAGAACCGTACTCAGGTTGGAAGAGAAACGGTGCTACA
Organism: Medauroidea extradentata; assembly: GCA_003012365.1. Lineage (NCBI taxonomy): Eukaryota > Metazoa > Arthropoda > Insecta > Phasmatodea > Phasmatidae > Medauroidea > Medauroidea extradentata. Next base: position 103,603 of record PNEQ01087320.1, on the reverse strand, counting down.
GGCAGGAAGTGGCAAGTGACTAGAAATAAGGCAAAAAATGTTGACAGCATCCTATTTCGGAAAGGTATGCCGGATGAAGCCAACTACTAGCTGTAAGAGTATGGTTAAAAATATACTTTATACTCATTACTTACTGAATGTGCCAGCTATAGAACATGGAAGAAATTCAGAGTCAACAGCTCTATGCCAGCTTGAAGCCCAAGAATCCCTAACTGTTAAAAAATGTGGTTCATTTATCGGCAGCACATACTCGTATCTTGGCGCTACCCGGGATGGTTTGGTGGGAGATACTGGATTTGTTGAAATAAAATGTTCATTTTCTGCTTCAGGAATTGATATAATTGATTCCATAAGTCTAGAGAAACTCACATTTTTGGAAAGGAATAAAAAACAAGAAATATCGCAAAAGAAAACACATGAAAATTATTTTCAAGTACAAATAGATAACTGCCTATTTTGCACATGGACAGCTAAAGATCGCCATTTTAAAGTCGTTAGAGTAGCAAGAGATGACGAATTTTGGAGTAAAAAATTCTTCCAAAGCTACAGAAATGTTATATGTTTTGTTTACTTCCAGAATAAGTCTATCCACGACATACTCGTAACATGGAGATAAGAGAACAAGGTTGCATACTTAACGCTCAAAATGAAAGAAACAAAAAAAATTAATTGGCAGTTAACCTAATTGGGTAATGTCACAAGAAAATAGGTAGTGTCTTGCAAGTATTTTTCGGTTTTGTCTAAACTGAAAATGGAGTGAAACTACTAATGCTATATATTTACTGACATATGCATAATTTTTATATTTTTAACAGTAATACTCTTTTGTTGTATCATAGAAACAATTTCTTCTGTAAAAATCTAAGTTAAGAATATGTCTAGTGTGTATGTGCATATCTAATACAGGTTAAATACATATAAGTTTCTCCAAAAATGCTGTAACCATATAACGTGACTACAGATTGTAAACAATAAGTGTTTACAACCATGGTTTGATATGATGCTTGTGGAAAATGGAGTCGAAAAATAATCTAAGACACCAAGCCGCGAATTCGTTGTAAATCGGTAGCTAGTTTAGTCAGGAATCAGATCATCCGGGAATCATTATTGTGTAGAGTTCCTACAACTTATGTTATTCCGCGCAAGTCGGGATCACGGATGAGGGTGAGATGAGGCCAAGGTGAATTTGGACCAACTGCGTGCTAGTTGCGCATACAGACCTGCCGCCCCAACCAACCTGAAGAAAATGTAAAATGAGGGCGGGAATGGAGCAGCGCCGGAATGAAACGGCAAGGGAAAAGGAGGGATCCTAGAGAAAACTGATGTATTTTGTTCAAAAAAGAAAATTTTGTCTGAAGAATGAGATGAAATTTTCATTCAGTTTGGAGACTTAATGGAGAATGTTGTTAAACATTCATGTTGTGAATTTTCAAATTTTGACAGGAAAGTAGACCTAGACACATTTCTTAGTGGCTACTTTTTAGGGGCAGCATACAAAAAGGTTTGGGATGTAATTAAAATGTTGTTAATTTTGTCTCATGGACAAGCTTCATTGGAAAGAGGCTTTTTAGTTAATAAATCTTCTGAAGTTGAAAACTTAAAAGGAAACCTCATTGGTGTCCCGTCATACAGTTTACGACTACATCAAGTATTGTGGCTTCATTTATGATGCGCGAATTACAAGAGAGTTCAGGATTTCAGCATCGTCTGCTCGAACAAAGTACATGCAGTACTTAGAGGAACAGCGTACTCAAAAAAATGCTGACAGTGAACAATAAAAAAGGAAGGAAATATCTGATTAACTCAAGAACTTGAAAAGGAGGAAAGTTAGTTTAGAAAAGATTATAGATGCCTCTGAGAAGTCTGTTGATAGTCTTTCACTGAAAGCAGAATCTTCCAGAGACTGACTTTTCATTAAATGCAACACAATTAGTAAGTGAATTTCTGAAAAGAAAATGGAGCTGACTGAAGTTGGAACCAAAATAAATAGTGTTTGTGTTTTAGTTCCTGATTGTTTCAGTGTTTGTTCAGTACTCAGACTAGGTACTTAATTTGAATTTTTTTTAACAGTGTTATTTTATAATGCAAATAATCAGAAAACATTTTATTTTTTTACACCAAGTGAAGGACTGTGAAGTAACATATTTTGTGTGGTAAGTTCACAAAGTAGTTTTTTTTTACTGTGTTTTTGTGGCCATTGTGTTTTCTTTTTGCTGTGAAAAGCTTTTGTGTGTCCTTACGAAGGTTCTTAAAAATCATAATTTTTTGTTGTGCGTAGGGAGTATGAACCCTGATAGTACACATTTTAAAAACACAAAAATTTAGGTTGTGACATGTACAGGATATGTTGGTGAGGGAACAGTTCATCCAGAGCACAGCAACAAGATACCTCATTAAGTCCAGAAAGAGAGAAGCTCCCCGTCTGGTTTTGGATTGGGAATAAAGGTGTGGTGTGGTCAGGCTAGATCATCTGCAGGACCAGTGGAAGCTATGAGTGCCAGTAGAACTACAGTTGTCCATGCTGCAGCATTTCTACTATCATGAGTTGGCAAGACTCCCAAACAAACATAAATTAAATTCCAAACTTTGCAGTGAAACAGATTTTCCTCTAGCAGCATTACTGGTGCAAATTATTTGTTTAGGTTTATTGTTAGGCTTGGCTTATTTCATAACATAGTTGCAGGTTGTGTGTGTCAATTAAGGTAGGAAGTTTTCTGACCTAGGAACAAAAAGTAGTGTATGTTTGTATTACAAATGTAACAGAAAGACATGTGATACTAATTTGAGTCGAAATGCAGCAGAAAAATTCATTATATATAGTCACATTTTTAATGCCACTGTAACATTATAAAAACTATTATAACTGTTCAGATGTTTGTCTTTTATAATCTGATATTTTTTTTCTTTATAGTAACTGCAATAGTTTTTTTTGTTCAAATTATTGCATATTTATTAAACACAATTATAAGATGCACAAGTTTCAATGAATGGGAAAAAATTTTATTACAATATGGTTTTGCATAAAACTTTTCAAGTGGGTCTGTTTATATGTATGCTAATTTTAAAATGTTTCAATAACTTCCTGCAACTGCCAAACTGTTAACTTTTTTTAAAGTATGATAAATTTGCATGAATCTGGTCAAAACGTAGAAGCAATGAATTTTTACACAAAATTGCATTGTACAATTTATGCTAAAATTTAACCTCTAGTAGATGTATTACTGATTCTATTCTTGAAAAGCGGGCAAGTCTGCAAGCAGTAGGGATCCGATACTGCTGGAAAAGAACTCCGAATAAAATTGGACACTATTTACACAGCTGTGAAAAATCTATTAACATCTGAAAAGCACACTACGTTACAACCTACACTATGAGGTCGAAAACTACATAAACCATGGCTGAAAATAGCAAATAATTTAATTGTACCATACCCTCGTACCAGCAGCATCAAGAATAAGTACTGGTTGATAATTGCAGACCTATTTTCTATGTGGGTAGAATATAGTGTCTTACAGAATGCACAAGCCTGCACAATAGTCAAACATTTGGAATCTGAGTTCTTAATGTGGTGGGGATACCCCAAGAAGTATGGAAAATGATCCTCAGATTGTGGGAAAATAATAGCTCAATATGTGTGAAAAATGTAATGTTAAATCCAATATAACTCCAGGATACCTTCCTTAAGCAAAGAAATCAAGAAATAGAGGCCCTTTGACTCCATGTGGGAAACCAGTGTAAAGACTGGGATACGCCCAGAGATAGTCTTTGCACTGCAGAGTAAACACAATGCTGCTACTGAGACCACCCCAAGCAAGCTGCAATTTAGTTATCAAATTGGCCATCCCAGAGACTAGGAATGGGAAGAATTCTAGGAAGCACCAGACAGTACAGTGGAAGAGGGGCAACAGGCTGCTTGGGAAGCCTAGATGTACCAGTAGGCAAAAATCCTGTATAAAAGGGGAGAAAAATCTCAGCAGTTGTACTTGAGAAAACAGTTAATGTGAAGACACACCCCTTAAGCAAAGCAGTGGAGGGAATTTGCACCACATCAATGCCAATGTAGGAATGGCTCTATTTTGTTATTTTGTAGAGAAGTGAGACACATAAGATCACACTATTACCCCTGGAAAACTACGTCAAGTACATCACAGTCAGATAAGAAAAGCACCAAATGAAGTAAAACCAAGTAAAAAACAGCAGATGGAGATGCAACAAACTGGCTGGAAAAGGGAAGTTCCACGTTACAGGCAAAGGGAAAGGTATTTTAAGGCAGGCGTGCAGTGAGGACACAGAAACAAGTAATGTTAATGAACCTGAGGCAGATGAGGCAGAAAGTGAGGTCATAGAATATTGTATAGACAGAAATGTGCCTGGAAGCAGGGGGTGAGAAGATACACCAGAACATCCAGCAACAGAAACACTATGAGCAATGTAAGGGACGAAATTAAGGAACAGAAAAGGATACAGCACAGCAAAGTTCATTAGGTTCTGCTTTACTGTCATGGCACCCTGAAACACAGTTACCATGAAAGACTTCACCGTGGAGCAGTGTATACATTAATCAGAAGCTCTGAATCAACGAAGACAGGATGTTTTAGTAATAAGTCAGTGTCAACTCAAACAGCCGTAACAATAAAGCATGCCTGGAGGGCTCCGCTGCTGTACTTAGAGATGTGCGCTATAGACTGAAATCTAAATGATAGCCAGTACATATTATCTACTGAAAAGTCGATAGTTTTCAGTCAACTACTTTTTGCCTTTAAATGTACAGTTGGCTAAAGTTTTGGCAGTGAGCAGCTGTAACTCTGTGGTCGGGTACCCTCATCTCTTTGCCCTTCATGCCTTACCCTTGCTATTTAAACAAAGATGCCAGACGTGGAGACACACACAAGAGTGTAGCCTGCAGCTAAGAGACCAAGAGATGAATGATTGAAGGAATGTTCCCATGTCTGGATGTTGCTATGTGCTGCCCTGTTATTCTTTTTCACGTGTGTTTATGAACATTTTTTTTTCTCAAAAAAGCTATAAACACATGGTTGTGTTGACAAAGGACCGACAGCATGTATAGCAGAACAAGTTGGACTAGTGCGCTGCTTAACAACATCACAGGGACAAAGCGTGGAAGCGTGATCTTGCCATGGGGGTTTATGTTTTCCACCACCCTATCAACCTCGAGTTATGCGCTGGACAGCTTCACGAAAAATACGTGCTATCAAATTTGTGCATGTGTAGACCGTACATTTCTATTAAAACAAATCACTGTTTAAAGTATGATGCGGCCAGTTTACAAGTATGTGCCATTAATTAATTTTGGTTCCCACCCGATCATGTTTATGTAAACATGATTTCATCTGGAAGGGAAAAACGAACATGATTAAATTACTCCTGTGTATAAAAAACTTTGGCACCAGCGAAAATATTAAGTAAAGAAGCATGCTTGCTCTACAGCCGTTTCAGGCACCCTACTCCATTATTTCCATTTTTAGTTAACGTGTATGACGAGCCTCTGAAATGTGCAGTGAGGAATACATAATTATACAATTAAATTCATGTAGGTCATAACACAGTCCATAGTAATTTCAAAATAACATTTTAGTACAGCTCAGTTTCATAAGCAGTACCAAAAATAATAGTATGTGTTTAAATTGCTTCAATATTAATGCCAAAATTACTCATGCTTCCTAATGGCAGTTCATCTAGAAATATAAAATGTTTACATGAGGTGGTAGCAAAGTCTCTGACAAGTACAGCTGAAGTACTTTTGCTTTCAGTGCTGGTGACACTGCTCATTACTTTTTAGTAGAAGGTCCACATTCCATGGGGAGCAGTAGTAGGGCTATAAGAGTGTGCCTGAAGAATTTACCCAATACTGTACATTTTTATATAATATTAATCTAATACCGTACACGCAAGGAAAATTATTTGACAACCATTAAATAAGTATATATTACAACTCATCTCAGAGTGCACACAAGTATGTTGTTCTTGTGGGTCAGCTGCATTTACTACATGTGTCCTGGCTGTAATTATAACTTTTTCAGAACTGATAACTTGGCTCTTGAATCTGGGGTCAAGTAATGCAGCTGTTGTGTAAAGTTCATTGTTTCCATTTCTGCAAATCCTATCTTGAATGAAACAACGTCATTTCCATGCCAATAGGTGCAGATGTTTTAGAGTTCTAGAATAGCACTGTTAACATTGGGTATATTGTCAGTGATATAGATTCAGTGCTAAGAACATGTTGCCTCCTGACGGCCCTAGACACTCCACCGCACATGTGCAGCTCCCAAGGGTCGTTAACATACTCTGTCGGGCTATTAGTCCCCCTGCACTCTGAAACTGCTCAACTTCTGCGCACAACAGTTTGTGAATTGACTAGGGTCCTCAAACACTGTCCTGCTGATTTTTGGCATCTGCACATTCTGTGGTTTTGGTTTGCCTTATTTGCACAAGTCTCCCTCTGTTTTCTCTGTGTCTTCCCATGTGTAACATAGGTGCTGTACCATTTGTGCCAGTATCGGTGCTGTTCTCGCTGCTGTTGCCCTCGCACTACACTGCTCACATGCAAATACACTGTCGCAAAACAAAACCAGTTCACCTGCCAAGTCCTGTGTCACGCTGTACCGCATGTCACACCTTTAAATACTGATAGGGACTGTTTTACACACATTTCCTACCTGATATACCACATCCCTGCTTCCTGCTAACATATCATCACACTTCACTCACTTTTCTGCCTTTAACTGCACCAAACAGTTCATTGCACCTGAATTCTACTGTTTTGATAACTTTGTGAATAGCAAAATCCATGTCCAGTTATAACACATACAGTTCACAGACTTCTACCAGTCTCAAAGTCAATTCCATGCACTCACATCTAAGAAGTACCCCTTATGGAGTTCAATACTTTTGCAGCCATGTGATTGACAGCTGCTGGTTATGGCAAGATGGCAGGCTGATGTGGGATGGGCCTATGTAGTGAAGGAATTATCAATAACCTTGCAACAGTAGGGCGCCAACTGACATTGCGCTTTTCCTGAAGTTGATGAAAATTTGATCTTGATGATGTTGGAGTGGGTGCATGCCACTAAGTTATTTGGCCCAACTAAGTCAGGACCAGAGATTTCAGGGTGTATAAGGTTCAGTTTAAGATGTTTACTTGGGTCAGTAATCTGGTACAGAGACATACATACAGTGACCATGTGCCGTGCCAATGATACACTTTCGGTGGTTTCATGCAAGTGCATCCTAGACAATGCAGTATAGTACCAGAAAAATTACACTTTCTTACGAAGGTAACTTAATACAGAAATTTACTGCTGGTGTGGAAAAACTAGCTTGAGATAGCCCATGGCTGCATGGAGCTATAAACCAGAATGTCTCTGTGGGTGGCAATATGATAACTTAAAATTCATTTCTGGCCGAAATTGATGCTATGAGAAACTCTGTGCACAAGGGAGTGAAAATTAACTAAACGGTCATGGTTGTTCATAAATAGTTAACAGAGTTACGAAGATCAGTTACGTTAGAAAGTGTGAAACTCCCTTAGTATGTAATAAGCAACATGCTCAGCTGCAGTCTTCAGTTCAAAAAATGTGATCATAAAAACTGTGAACACACAATTACTAAGAGCATTAATAAACTAGCACAAAGACCTGCACAAGTCCTAAGGTTGCTGCAGTGTACTAAATTATTTTCATTATTATTATTGCTACTACTACTACATATTATTACTACTATTATTACTTTGCACGCACATAACCTGTAGGCATAAATACACCCTCCTACCATACACTTGCAGTGACAAACATGAATTAGCATTGGTCGGCCTATGCTCTGTATCGAGTTCATTAGTCCATGCAGCTCTAACACGAAATGGCAATGCGTGGCAGTCCTTTATCCTTAATTCCATGGTTTATTTCCTACTCTCTCACTCTCCCCTACCCTGAACTATGTCTGCCCTGCACGTCTGTCAGTGGGCATGTGTGTCAGCATTCTGTTAGCACCTGAGGAGGTATGATGTCAAATATTTTCATAATCCATTCCTTCAAAAATCTTCAATCACTACAATTTAATGTTCCATAATAATATAATATCTTGATCTGCTTTAAAAAACACTATCAAAATAACTTTGCCTCTACCAAAAAAGTTCTGTTATGTAAATTATTGCATATTTAAAAAATATATATATTTTGTACTCATTGGGTATCACACTCTTTCTTACTTGAAATGTTTCTTTCGAAAAAAGAGTTTTCTTTGTTTGTGCCAGTAGCTGTGGCAATCTTTTTGCGGGTCTTCCTTCATCTTCGACACTGTGACAATGTCTTCTTCCCACGTACAACCCTCAAATTCCTGTTTCTAACTCATCTAAATTGGCTTTACTAGTAATACCCTGGCTTCACTACATCTGGTGTTTGCTGTGTTTTAATAATTTAAATTTGCAAATTTACTATAATATACAGAATTAATTTTTCATTTTGCTATCAACTATTTCTTTACTGTCCTAGGTTTACATTGTTTTATTTTATCCCCAGTGTTGACAGTTTTGCTGTATATTTTTTGGCACTTAATTTCTCTAATGTATGGTCTTTGTACACAACTTTTCCCTTCAATGTTTTGCGTATCTGTTTTCTTTTTCTTTACATTAATAACATTCATTTTAAATTCATGTTGCCATGCCTATTTTTTTGATTTAAAGTTTGTTACATATTCTGTAGATGTTGTTTATGTTCTTTGAAATATCTGTGCAATGGGAGTGCATGACTGGATTTATTTACTTGGACATACTCCATTGTGAAATTATTATTTCGCAATGGAGTATGTACAAGTAAATAAATCCAGTCAGATGTTGTTTAGTTTCGTTTATCATATCCATGCAATATTTTATTTGCTGTGACCCTGATGATATTTTATTTCAGTTTCCTTAACCTTATTTTCAGATGTTTCAGTTTTTCACCTATCTATTTTAGTAATCTGCCCTGTAATTTAATTTTTAACGTATCAAACTTTTCTAGCAATAATACAATTGTCTGGTGCATTTTAAGTGAGTCCAAACCAGTCACGTTTTCAAAATCTTCAAAGTTTGTCTGTTTACCTTCATTGTTACACATTCTTACCTGATTTACAAGTATTTAGAAAGTTACATTGAATAAATTTACAGTAAGGAACACTGAAAGTTACCCAACCATTACACCACACATTTAGTCTATCTCACAACGTTCCAGAATGATGATTCACAAAGCAGAGAACTGCATGTTGAAGTGTGGCAATGACGAAACACTCTCAAGTGGGCCCTGCCTTCAGCAAAATAAAATTACTCTTGCAGTCACAAGTTGGCTATGACAGTTGTAATGCGGATGTAACTCAAAGATGGTAGACAATTTACACTTATCTTATGCACTGTGTGATAGGTTTAGATGTTCAAAAATAACTTTTTGTTAGTTTAAAAAAAGAAGTGTAAAGTTACCAAGGTCCAGGGTACAGACCATTTTCGCACTCTCGTCACATCTTTTCAACATATTTGTGATCCATAATAGGATATTCTGTCCAAGTTATTCGAAGTCTGGGACATCGAGGTTCGAGTTATCGAGGGCTCACTGTATTTTAAAAATGTGAAAAATTTGTGTAGGACAGTGAAGCTGAACCATAGAGGCCTTGAATTTTTACAAATGTAGAATAACCGCTGTAAAATGTGAAAGTCTACTATTTCTGTTGTAAAATATGAAATTCTCTGGGCAACTGCCTAGATCCTTGGCAATGTGGCCGGCACATTGGCCCACTGCTCTGTCGCTCGGGCCTAGATCCTGTGTATGGTAGATAAGTGGGAGAAGAGAAGTGCCTTGCTAGACAGCATAAAAATTGTATATTGTCTAGTCACTTGCACGAAGGAGAGTGGATAGTAAGAATACACCACCTTTCTCACTCTCTCCCTTTCACACCATCCTTGTACATAAACACACACCAGCCAGCTTCCAACACATGACTGAATAGTGATAAAGGCTGTGACGCCGACGCCAGACACACTGTTATCAGGTCATCCCACAAAGCTTTCGCTGATCTCAAATGATATGGCTGTTTGTAACAAAAACTGCACATTCTGCCTGTAAAATGGTGGACATATACAATTTTTTCACAAAGAACAATTGCCACCTGTGGTGCGTCATCAGTGTCTCACATACACACATACGCCCATGGAAATGGAGCCTGGGAGATACAATAGCGTGCTCTCTCCTTCACACAGACATATGTGCATGTGCACTCGCACACACACATTCACAGAGAGAATGAGATGAACCGTTGAGCTGTGTTGACTGTCAAAAACAGGAAATGGCTTGTGTGCCTTTGTCATAGACAGTATAAAAAAATAAGAGAAAATATTTCTTAAATGGTAATTTTCTCTGTAATAAAAATGCCACAAATAAAAGTGTCTATTTCTGAGTGGGCAAAAAGTTACACATGTAATGTATTAGTGTGAGTGAAGAAAATGTTGAGGTGAGCAACATGCCCAAAATCATCAATTTATATATATATATTTCAAAATTTCACCAACTTGGATATCCTGAGATACATAGTGCACATTGCATTTTAATGTAAAGTAATATTTATTTTTGAAGAGAACGTGAATCTGCTTACAAAAATTCAGGGCCATTTTAATAATTTTTATTTCTTAAATCCTGGAAGGAAGCAGATATTGCAAAGCAGTTATAAAGAAACGTTGTAAATAGTTTCTACTATGTGGCCTAGTCTAGTTATTGACTTAAAGAAAATATAATTAAGTCTATAGTTAGCAAAAATTATAGAAATTTATCTACAGAAAAAATTAGTTGCATGGTAAAAACAGTTTCCAACGATTTTGTTTAACGGTTTTGTGATGTCTGCACCCTTTCAGGATTTAAATAAATTAACTGGCAAAAACAGCATAAATATGAACTCTGGCCATCAAGTGAAAGTTTTATTAAATTAGTTAAAATACGAAAATTCTACAAAATGCTAAATTTCTTTTTCAGAATGCTATTTTATGGAACTCTAGTGATGTAGATATAGTATTCATTTATAGATTAGAACTATTTTAAAGGAACTTTTAATGGTTTTTATGTATTGTTGCTGTGATTATAGGGTGTTCGAGTGAGTAGAGCTTTAGCCGAAGCAATGTTGACTGTCCAGCATACCAAGCACTTTGCACACCCAGCTAATTGGGCTGGGTTCATTCTAGTTGGAGCTGATGTACGTTTGTCCAACAAAGTTGCACTCATGGGTCAGGCACTGTGTGAACTGCTGAAAACACCAGAAAAATGTCGTGATGCTCTAAGAGTGACTTTGCATTTGGTAATGAGACAGATTTTATTATTACCTAAATTAAAATTTGAGGTTGTTGTCTTTTATTCAGCATTGCCTTACATGATGCAACACATCATAAAATAAGTTTTGCATATTCTGTGTGCAGTGTTTGTGCAAGGGAGTGTATACTGTAATAACTGTTCTGTATCTAGTGACAGCTCCTGTAGGGGTGGGGTAGGCTGTGTATGCAATACAGTGCATTGGTAGAAAGGAAAACAAAGCAATTTTTATAGTTATCATTAAACATCTGGTGTTTTTCAGGTGATGTGTTTAGGTGAGGAAACTGTGTGTCAGTATTTACTGGTGTTTCTAAGTATTGATTATATTATGTTTGTCTTCTTATTCTAATTCAGTGTGTAAAATAATGAGATTTTCTTAGACCACTAAATTTAAATGGAAATTGGTTAGGCATGCAGAAGAAACCACAATTTTCGAAGTGGCTTGCAAGTTTGACGTGACTGAATGTAATATATGTTAATAGAAAAAGAACCTGAAAAACTGTCAATTGCTGAATCTTCACACAACTCATTTAAGTGACCAAAACATGAGAAACCTCCAGATCTGAATGATAAACTAACATAATTTATGTTACTTTAGCATGAAAACACAATCCTGGAGATGTAAAAAATTAAAAAATTAAAAAAAAAAAAAAAAAAAAAAAGGCACTTGGAAGTGTAATTTCTGTACCCAAGTTTTTGAACATGCTCTAATAGGTTTCTGGTTAAAATTCAACTCTATAAATAAAAATAATTAATATTGTAGTTATCTTGTACATCTAACCTGTTAATTATGTATAAAATTGGGAGGCTTTTAATCATATTATAATTGTAGGATAGTGGTACTAGTTCACGCACTTACTTTTGTGTGACCACATAACTGTACATTGCTGTAGCCTGTATGTGCAAATGAACACAGCAGCCAACAAGCAAATGAAACGGGCAAGCATGAGTGGTTGCTCAGTCAACAACATTGTGGTACTCACCCATCTGCATTTCTACTACCCCTCTTCATGTGCGCAACTAATCCCACCCTTTCTGACTTCTACCTGCCATGGCTGTTAATAAATTACTACTGTCTGTTCACCTTTTTCTCCCTTACCTGATGCTAAATGTGTGCTGTCATTGGTGTTTAGAGAGCAAAATACCACTAAGAGTTAATCCAATTTTATGCTGAACAGGGGCATGTACGTGATGCTATTGTGTAGAATTATGCGATGAAAGATAGTAGTAATATTATTTTTTCGTGTTATAATGGGGTGCAAATAAATTTTTTAATTTTAGTGGTTTAAACTTGACTTTATATTATATGCTCAGCTGCCAACTCTTAAGATTTTCCTGTACAGTGTATGATTTTGTACCCTATTGTACGGTTGTACGATTCATGGGGTGAATTATTGTACGATTTTCAAGGTTTCTAATTGTTTCCCCGTTTGGTTAATTCATAAAGAAATCTAGTACTGAAATCCCATATTTTCGGTACCGAACATGTATGTATATCTGACTTACAGTGTCGTCGTATATAATAAAGAAAAATGTAATATTGTAGTTTTGGGAACTATCGTGCTTTATTTATAGCCATTGTACTATATTATTCACTACAGAGTACTGTATCATTCACACATTGTACGAACATAATCCGAACTTTGCAGAACACACCTGATAAATAGCAGTTGTCTTGCAGGCTAAATGGCTGTCGTAACTCGTGCAAACAAAAGTCACGAGACTGTTTTAATTTGAAATGGCTTTCCAATTTACAGTTTCTGTGTAGTAATTGCTCAAGAATATGCATCAAATCTTGTGCACTGAAAGAAACTATTGTTTAATTATCATTTTTCCAGCAAATATTAATGCGCACATCGTAGTTACGTAGTGTTTGTAAACATGGTTTTGGCAAGGTTTTAATGTATAATTTTGTTATTGTGGCAGCATATTTTAGTGCTAGTAATTGTATCAACGTCGCATATTTAATAGTTGCAAAACGTACAAATATTGCAACTTTCATACATGGGAAATACGACTTTGCAGTTTTTACAATGACGTTTTTATACAGTTGCCAAACCGTTAAGAATTTTTCGTGTATTTATGGAACTATAAAAGGAAAATTAAAAGCTGTGTTACCAGAAATCGTAATGTAGGGCCTATCAATTTATATATTAAAATCGGTAAAGTTTGTAAACTTGCAGAAACCAAAACTACATCTACTAGGTGTGTTTAGATTTGTATGAATATTAAAATTATTAGCAGTATTTATGATGGTACAACAAAGTAAGCCTGCTGTAAAATACATTCAGTAATTTTCCTGTTAAGTTTGTTTTCTTTATAATTGCCCTAGGGAGACTATGCAATTTTGGCCATGATCACAACATATGAATAGTAATCAAAATTTTAGCTAATTTTATTAATTATTCAGCATGTTCAAAATTTATTTTTCGTACAACATATTGACATGTTAACAGTGTAATATTTTATTTTAAAAATAGCCAAAGTGTTTTAGTTCAATTGCATATACATATGCACAACACATGAAATGCAGTGACTCGTTTACATTTAATTTTACACATTTTGAAAACTGTACTATTTCTGAATCCTTGAGTTTGGCAGCTATGTATATGACGTCTTCTCTGATATTATGTTTAATCTTATACATAGGAAAGTACTGTATGAATATGTGGAAATATGGTAGCCCTCTTTTTTCTTTGTGCTATATTTTTTGTGTTAGACGTATTCAAATCTATACCAGACCTAAGCCGTTTTTGATAATTTTGAAAAAAGAATTTTCAAGTGGGTATTAAGTTGGTGTAGGTGTTTTTTTGTTCCCCGTTATTTTAACGTACTTTTAGTCATACATTTTTACATTTAAGTTAACAGTAACATTTCTAAGACTCTGCAAAAGTAACTGGCTGAACCTGTTGTAAGCCCTTGTATACCACTGTTATTTAACTGTTTAATATTATTTTTAATAAAACTGCATTTCAGAACTATTTTACAAGAAGAAGCAAATTGAGGATGTTTGTGTAAATTTTCATTTCTGAAGGTTGTGTTTAATCAGGAAGTATGTATAGTAGGTTTTTCCAGAAAGTTCCTGAAGATTTTATTAGGTATTCCAAATTTTAGATATGCAGTTTGGTCTGTTGCAGGGTAAAACTATTTTTGTTTTAATTTTGTTTGTTATTGGTCATTCCTAGGTCACATTATTCCTTACTTGAGATTCTTAGGACAGTAGGGCACAAGTCAACACTGCCAGATGGTGCCTTCGGCAGGTGATAAAAGAAAAGAGGTTAAGGAAAACACTTTAACTGTTGGTGCTGAAAAATAACCAAACAATGTGCAAGGTATAGTATACCCTCGATAACTCAGACTAAAAGGGGGGAGAAGCTGTCCGAGTTACGATTTGTCCGTGTTATCGAGGGGTGTCCGGGGAGGTGGGGTAATCTGTCATTAATCATAAGAAATGCGAAGAAATTAGTACGCTATCATTTTTACAAACAAAAGAGGCTGCAATAAATACTGTTTTGTACGTAACTATCGTATCAAGTTACGGAAGGGTCGCCACGCAGTGGGAAAATTAACGCTAACATGGAGGACTATGAAAGAACGTCAAACAATGTGGGCAGTCAGATCTTTATTTATTTTTTTATGCTGCTACTTCTGCCTGACCCTTTTTTTATCTCTGAGCTAGAAGCTGGCACTAAGGCACCCTTCTATCACATGAATGTTTTCGTCTGGCTGGTGACAGCCAATGTGCGTGCATGTGTGAGAAAGATAAGAAATGATTGTTGCAGATAAGCTAGGGAGGTTGCGAGTGGAAGTATTCAAGGTCAACTGGTACAGTCTCATGCAATTCAAACACCGCACGTGACCACACGCATCTCACACAAGATGTTTACATTAAAAAATACCTTATGTCTGTATGTCACGGTGTAGGGGCAGCAGCCAGCTGCTAGCCTGATAGTTACTCTACCCTCCTACAAAGTTACAAAGGTACAAAAATAATTTTCTTCATATACACGAATAAAAACGGTACTGTAATTAACAATCCTTCTGGGTTACTGTAAATATGTGAACAAATTTTAACACTACTAATTTTAAAATTTAATTTTATGTATGTAAATTGCATCATAGAACACATAATTTACAGCTTTATTCTTACACAAATTGTCATATTATAAGGCAATAAAATTTTAATCATGTTCTACAGAGTTACCATATTTACTCGCGTAATCGCTGCATATTTTTGACCAATTTTTATGCCCAAAAAAATGGGGTGTGGCCATTATAAGGGGTATTCAAAAAAATTACCTTCTACATTTTCTTCGTGTAGAATATAACAAATTTACATTTTTTTCTATATTTACTCATTCATAACGTGACTTTTCTTCTAAAATAAAGAGAAAGATTTTGTCTGTGTATAGTAAACATGGAAAAATTAAGACTACAAAATCGTGGTAATCCATTCACGTGTGTCACGCAATGAAAATCATTTAAAATTATCCCTCATAAGACGTTTACATTTTACGCTCCATTACATGTACACTATTATTTTCCGTGAAGTAGTTTATAAACATATCCAATTCACGTTTAAAACGTTACAACTCTCCAGACGCCATTACGTTATCAACAGAGCATCATCAACCAGCGAGCGTGACTCATCGTGTTCGGCCTGGGCATAGATGTTGTGTTGTTCTTTCACCACCCACATCGGCTCTTGAAAACATTGTTGTTAAAGGAGCGTAAAACCTTCTCACCAATTTTTCTACATCTCAGTGCAAAGCAATGATTTTTAATTTTTCTTTTTAGTGCCTGGGACAATTTGTTTTGCAACCCTGAATTCATTGTACATACCAGAACAAAATAATTTTCCGTTCATGTGTCATTGTAACCCGTAGTTACTGTCATTTCACAAGCACCACACTGAAATGTTTATTTACAACACATGTGCGTGCCTGGCTCGCAGGGCGAAGAGGGATTAAAGATAGAGAAGTGAGAGGTCGGCCTGCTGCGTTGCGTCTTTACTCGCGCGTCGCACACCTCGCTAGCAACATTTTACCACACAGAACTAGCCAGATATTTACTATAGTATTATTAAATGCTAAGTAGCGATGGACGACTACGTTATAAAGTTTAATACTCTTCTAAAATATAATGAGATGAATTTAAATCCAGTAGAAATGATTTTTTATGTCTTTTAACCAAGAAATAATTAATTAAATATTATTAAAATTTTTTTAAAAATTCTGTCCGAGTTATCTAAAGTCCGGGACATCAAGGTCCAAGTTATCGAGGGTTCACTGTATGTGAACACCACTTATCTCTGCTGCAGGAAGACTGGTCTGGTTTTTGCGCGACATGGACTCAAGGGCTAACCTGCTCGCAAAGACTGAAAAACACCCTACGATAGAATGAATGAAATGTAGTTATGCATGTAATGCAGGTACATTATGTGGTTACTCTACCTTTTAAGGAACTTATTCCTAACTTGCATATCTTATACATCCACATATTCCAATGTCTGTGTTCCCTTGAGTAGCACTTTGAACATCACCCTGATTTGAAGGAAGAGTACCGTAACTTTATGGAAGACTCTGTGAGATCTGGGGCTCGGTTCTCATTCGGGGCGACTGCGAGTTAACAGGAGTTCTAACTGGACTCCTGCTCGATCTAGCAAGAGATGTTTTAAATACAATTCTCATCTAGACCGACCAGCGGTCTAACAGGACTTTTAACAGGACCGGCCTAGCGTAGGCACTGCAAGCTGCGGTAAGCAAGTTAGTGAACCTTGTTAGCGAGTCTGTTGAGTTACATTTACAGAGGAACTTTCATATTTATTTGAATTATTTGTGTGCGCCGACGAAGATTTTGGGATTTTATGTTCGAGGAGGATCCATTCTAAAATTGTGCACCTACATTAAGTATAATTTTACAAATGATTTGTGTATTATGTGTTCACATGGGCGTAAAAAAATACGCACTCTTGTAATATCCATTGTGTACCTGACATGATTACATACATACGTTGTATACAAATAGATAAATACTAGCCGATATGTAAGTCAGAGTGGTCTAGCGGTAAGATGTGTAGATTCTTAGCGTGGGGACAGTAGTTCGAAACTTAGTGCCTCACAAGTTTTTTTTAAAATATATTTTCAAAATGATCTCTTGTATATGTCCTTTATTCAAAAATTATTTGATAAATATGTTCACTATTGTTTATGAAGCACACTGAACTTTTAAATTTTTTATTTTCGTATTGAAAGTACAGCTACAAGGCTAGTCCTTGTAATTTTACAAACATATACTTTGTATTTAATTACAAGGTTAACCATTGTAGTTTTGCAAGGAATTTCTTTGGCAACTGGGTTTCCAAGGCTTTTCTTTGTAAAAGTACAAAAAAATTTTTTACAGTGTACGAACATTCGTAAATATATACGCCTAGTTTATTGATAGTAGCTATTGCATGAAATAATTTACTCAATATAAATTTACCAGCGAGTACAATAATGTTACAAAAATATATAAACATTTGTTACGCTCATGTAAGTAAAGATTTTGATTTGTATGTTAGGTTGAGATAAAATGGTCCGTTATTCAAATTCGTTCGTGCAAACATAATGTTTTGTCAACAGCAATGTACCACTCGTGTTTAATTTCAGACATATGATACTTGAGTGTAAAATTATGTGATCCTATATCAAGTTGTTAAAAAAAAGCAATGTTACATTGTTAAAAAATAATGTCCCAGTACTAGGCCTACTGCATGTTTAGAGGTTAGAGACAGAGGTAAGTTATTAATTCTGATGAAAATCATAACTGATACTTTATTAACCATAGAACAAAATACATTGTTATGGGTTTCATCACAACATAAACAAAATGACATATTTAATTATATACAGTACATCTGCAAGCGTTTCAATCACTCTATTAAGTTAATGAAATTTAGTACTTGAATTATAGTCATTGAACATTTGTATGCCATTGACATTGTCAAGTACAGAAAACCAGTCCGGTATAAACTCACCATCAGTTAATGTTCTTTCCAAGAATTTGTTAAAATCAAAATAGGGATTATTTAGCAGTCTAAGCCCGCCACAGTTACAAAATCACGCACTAACTTCTTTGTCAATTGTCTTTTCTTTCTTTACAAAAGAGTATCGTTATTCTCTCATTGACCAGCGAGCGAAGTCTTGCGCTTGGGTACACTATAATTCACAGAACTCGCAGACAGCCTCGTATAGGGTGCCTGGTTATTCGCTTACATTTAACTGGACCAGTTAAACCATGAATTGTAGCGGAATCCCGCTAAATGAGAATCATAACAATTCCGCTACAAGCAGTGAACACTGTTAGTGTAACAAGACTCTAGTTCAGCACAGATTTGAATGAGAATCAAGCTCCTGGGCACATGGAACCTGTGCCTCCTTCAGAACTCAATTGTCCTAATTTATTTTACATTCCACATCATACTGTGCTAAAGCCCCACAGTATTACTACCAAGTTAAGAGTGTTTATTTATGCTGCTGCAAAACTAAGTCATGGTGTCTCATTGAATGATGTGCTTCCTCAAGGATCTTAGTTACGAAAGGATCTGGACTAACATTCATTCCCATAAATATGTCTTTACAGTAGATATTAAGAAAATGTTTTGCCGAATACTTGTCTGCAATGAGCACTGTGGCTATCAGCATCTTCTGGCGTTTCTCAACAGATAGTCTGTCTCAGTGTTTTGACTGAAAAAAATACGTACAGATTGTGAGCATCACTTTTCTTGGCCCTGTGCACATTTCTGTAATTGGTAAGGGATGATGGGACATTATTTCCCTGTGGTGCTGCCGCATTGGAGGAAGACTTATGTAGAAGATTTGCCGACAGGTGCAGAGGATACCAAATCAATCATTGAACTTCAAGCACAGTTGGTATCCCTTCTCAAGGTGGGCGGCTTTGAGCTGAGTAAGTTTGTGAACAACTGTTCCGAGCTTATGAAGAAGTTCCCTGCAGAAGACTTGGCTATTTTTCATTACTCATTCAATGAAAGAAATTGTGCTTGTACCATCACCGCCCCTCCGTCGGGGCTAACCTCAACATGGCGATGGCACCTAACAATTATCACAGCAGCAGAGGCAGTAACGAAGGTTGCGATCCCCAACAATTAGCAAGCTACGCCTAGGCAAGGGTATAATTTCAATTCAATCAGAGCTAGATACTCATAACCTCAAGTCTAACAAAACTAGCAAGTGATCAGGCATGTTCTGCAAGTTATATCACAATTATTAACAAACTGTAAAAGAGAAATTACCAATTAATTTTAACTTCAAATAAACATCAAAGGTCGGTTAAATCGCATCAGCGATTTATTGACAAACCAAAACATAATCATCAGTTTTAAAGCCTTGCAAATTATACAAACTCAAATAATAACCAAGAATCAAAACATTCAAAATGAAACAAATAACATTAAACATTAATTTTACAAAAATACAAAAACAGGCGTGCAAACGGAATCTCATTTAAAGTTTAACAAGTAGGAAATAACAAGAAGCCCTAGTCGATAACCCTGAGAAGTGTGTAGCAAAGACAATAACTAAACACAGGCTAGCCCTACCTCATAGGGAACTAGCTCACACAACAAGTGCTGACTGAGACTCATTCTCAGCAGCAAACCCTAACATAAATTCGAGGAGAGACACGCCCCCAAACACACTAATTAAAACTCTGGGGAACCACGCCCCAACATACATTCTCAAACAAAAGCATATCCTACCTCAGTAGTATGCCTACATAACTAACACCCTCTTCACAGGTATCTTAGTCGGGCACATAAGGTGCATGCGAAACATCTAATCGGTTTACTATTAAAGATCGGAAATGGTTTATATTAGCTGTCAAATCCAAGCGTCAAATTACACGCTTACACTCGTTAAATAATCGCAAAGCTGCAAATAATCGTACTGTTGCACGAAATCGGGTACTCCAACCATAGCCATAACGGTAAAATAGGGCGTGAACCAAAGAGTCAAATATGAACAAAGCGAAACCTCCACAAATAAACTACTTCAGCCAGTGCCACGACACCCACTAATGTTACCAGCATTTGCGCACAACTGATTAAACTACAACGCAATCTGCTTAGGCGTAACAGCACCTAGCAGAGTTACGCAGGAAAATTGAGCCCGTCTCACTGACTGACTAAGCTCAATTTGTGTTATCTCAAAACTAATCACAAAGTGCTGTCTGCCTGTATCCGGCGGGCATGTCCTACACGCCCGTCAGGCCCAATCGTCCTTACTTTCCCCCTTCTGCACTCAACTGGCAACATACACGTAACAGTGGGGCAAGGCAACTAACCACTAATAAATATACTTAAAGGCAGGGTTCAAAACAATTACGTTTATTGACTAGAATACAAATTTAGTTTTGTTACACACTTCGACAGGAAAAGCCCAAAACGGCGTAATTTAAATTGATTATACAGGTACGTGGGTGAGTCGAATGGCACAGAATTAAATTGAAACGTGGAAACGTTCCCCTCGCGGCCGAAATGGCACCTAGCACTAACAATATTAGGAAGAAAGCGAAAGATTAACGCGAAAACCTTGAAACAAATTAAAGTGAACAGCCCAGAAACTGACCAAAACGTAAGGAAGAAACGCAGGTGCCATTGCCGGCCACGAGAGGAGCGGACCAACCTTCCGAAATGGAGAACGAAGGACGACTGCCTCGAGCTCGAGCAAACTCCGCCCAGCGGACGGCTGGGAAGAGGGGAGAAAGGGGAGGGAGGCACGAGAACAGCCGAAGACGGCCGAAGGTAGACGAAGGTTGAGTCTCCTGGCGAGCACGAAGAGGGGAGGAGGAGGGCACATCACAATTCCGTGGGAGCACTCGCACACGGCGCGCGGCTTATTTAAACGCAACTAGCTTGATTAATCACAGCTAGTCCATATGCAGATGGAGAAATATATAGCTTCTTGACATAATACGTGGAGCTGGACGCCTGTCCAGTTCATGCTGTTGTCAAGGTTCTTGAATTAACTTTGGGATCCTATGCAAGTTATGTTTCGTTACAAGGAACAACCTCTCCGCCATGACATGACGAAGAGAACAATTCTCTCTGACCTTTCGCAGATTTTTTGTATGCTTGGAGGGCTTGTACCTATAACTATGTTTGCCAAGTACCTCTTGCAACCGCTACAGCTTTCAAACTTTGATTGGTGTGGCACTCTACTGGCAGATGTGACCTACAAATGGGAAGGCTTCAAGCAGCAGCCCCCTGCTCTAGCATCAATAACTATTGATTGGATTCTTTAGGCTGTCAGTTGAACACTCGTGCGAACTTCATGTATAAGCTGATACCTTGGAGCTGGGCTATGCTGCTGTACTTTACCTAAGGTCTTTTAATGACACACTACCTGCTGTCTTTATTAATGGCACACTTTCTGCTGTCAAGTTGTTGATTGCCAAATAAATGTTGCACTACGTTTTGGATATTCCTACTCTACAACTGACTCATGTCAATGAAGCTGTACCTGTATATGCTGGGTCTGCTTCTGCAATTGTCCTGCATTGGTTTCTTTCCTCCTCTTATTGAATGAAGACTTTTGTAGCAAATAGAGATTCCCATATTAAAGTCCTCATTCCTGGTGTGCAGTGAGACCACACCAAGTCAGAAAAAAATCTGGCAGACTGTGCTTCCCAAGGACTGATGTCAGAGAAAATGGTGCATTATAAGCTCTGGTGGTTGGTTCCCTTATGACTGACTAAGCCCCAACAGGAATGGCCACAAGCTTCCAAGACTGCGGAGATGCACATACCATCCAATGAGCTTGAAGAGGTGTGTGTGTTTAAGAATGAGGCTCTTTAATATCTTCTTGTTCGATGTAGTGGGCTACTCAGTGTAGTCAGAATTATTGAATGTGTGTTGTGATTAAGTTACAACTGTAAGCCATCATCTGGTAAACACTTAAGACACAGCAGCCATGCGAGCTGCAGCTATACCTAGTGCGTCTTAATTAATTTCCCCTCACACTACTGGAAGGCATACTCAGCAGAGTCACGAGCTTTGTATCACTTTTAAGGTTACATGGGTACGATATGACAGTCTCTGGAGGTTGTATAATCACTTCAAACAAACAAATAAAGTACACACAAATGTATGCAACTGGATTTTCTTTGAATGGTGAGGCCTTTTTAACTGTAATCACTAGGGGTGTGCGAATAGTGGTTTTAGGGTTATGAATAGTTTTCGAACGAATATTAATTTTTTTGAATATTTTTCGAATAGTGTTTCTTCAAATTTGGTATACATTTGCCAGTGCATAATCTTATATTTACAAGGAAATATAGAAGTGCACTTTGCTTTATTAATATAAGCATAAAAATTTAACAGTTTTACTTAACCTTAAACATTCTTAAAACATATTATATGTTTTTGTTACTTTGTACCTGTTCTTACAGCAATATACTGCTCTTTCTTCTCAGTTTTCTTTTGTTATGTTTATGAGAAATCACAGAATTGTTTTTATAAACAAGTGCTTATTATAGATGACACTGCTGATCTAGTTTACTTCTTCCCTTCATGTATAATGGTGAAAAGAAAAAGTGCTTTTCTGTAATATTTTTGGAAGAATTTAACTACAGAAATTTGAAAGCTAATTTAATGTGTAGTAAATTATTAGAACACTACGAAAAATTAAATCTTAATGTGTAGGAAACAATGCAAACTAATTTTGGTAAAATAACAGTGAAACTTCCTGTGTATTTCACATTTGAAAAAAATACCTAGAGTAATTGTATAGAAATTCTGAACATGTTCAACTGGCTTGTTACAAAACCAAATAAAACTATCAGTGGTAGAGAAAAGTTTAATCATATAACACTCACATTAACTACTTTGTTCATGGACTTGCTTACTTACAAAAATGTTTACAAGGTCACAATATTAGCGATGCATAAAGTTCTAGAGTAAACTGCCGTTAAATTCGGAATTGCAGACTACGCAAACAGCTGAAAATGATATTTCCCACGTTTTGGCCATTTTAAATTGTGTTCCCATTTTTTCCGACATTAGTAAGGATTCATAATATTTTTCGTTTCTTTACGTAACGAAAATAAGAATGATTAACTTCCTCGCAGCAAACATTTTATGTAAATATACGGCACGGCATTAAAAAAAACAGCGTTAAACACCTTTTCGTAGATATATGCACGGTAACTAGTTAGACGTCAAACTCTCGCTGCCCCAATCACAGTGATCACAGTCTTAGACCATCAGTGACACCACCACTGCTGCCATCTTGTCTATATCGATATGTTCCGTTAGCATGTATCACTATGCTTCGAGTGCCAAGTATACAATGAGTATCTGCGCGAGTACATCTATGGTCACGAATGTGATGCCACACATGTATAAGTAAATATTTACGTTGAAAATGTACATGAATATCAGTTCTTTCCCGTATGTTTATTTTAACCTTTAAACATCAGCGAAAACGGGAAAATCTGCTAAATTATATTATGCTTGTAAGTAGAAATAGTCTTGTTACCCGCTCAGATTATTATAAGAAATTTTTTTAAATTCACTATGTGAAGTTGTTCGAATACTTCAAAATTTGAGAATCTGGTATTTATTTTTTGAATATGAATAGTTCAGATTTACTATTCGATAAATATTTGTTATCCGAATATAGGCACATCCGTATTAATCACAAAGTATAATAAGCAATAATAAAAAATTACAGCACGCACATTCACAGAAAAAACCAAGGTGGCCTATTGCTGGAAAATTTTCAAAATCACTATAAAAGAAAAATCTTTGTTTGGAATTTCACAAATATCATCACACACAGATGCATGCTTAAACATTAAATTTCCATAGCATAGCTGCCTACTTGTACGATTCTCCCGTACAATGTACAATTTTATACCCAATTGTACAATTGTTCGAATGGTTTAAATTATTGTATGATTTCCTTGCTTTTATTTAATAACAAATCATGCACATTATGTACATAGCAAACGTGTCTGTCTTATAAACAGTGTGGTATGCAATTAAGTTTTTGCTGTCCAAGATGGCAAATTCAGATGTTGTTGCAATTTATAACATTAATACCACATCCATTGTTGTTCACTTCATTAGTTTGACTTGGATTTTCATATTCGCAACCATTATTTCAATATTTTACAACATTATGTAATACAGCATAGCTGGTTACCACTTTCAGAACTTTTTTCAAATACAACTCGTATTGGAAGAGTTATGATGGGAAAATCACATTTCAGTTGCCCAAAACTCTCTCAATAATGACTCGTTCTTGAGCATGAATCACATTAAAGTGGCATTCTCAGTAATTTCGTACCTCATCATGTGGAGCTAGTAGTCAAGGTGTTATACATTATCCGCTCCGCTATCACTTGATAGGCAGTATTTGCCATAAAATCTATGCATCACTTCTTGCACACCACTTTTATGCCAAGTTCTTGCATTGTCAACACTCCCCGGCCTCTGAGAATCAAAACTTTTAATCCTTTCATTAACATTGCATTGACCTGCATGCTTAAGGACTTCTACAGTTTTGGTCAATATGTTTGCCTTCAAGTTGAGTACGCTTCAAAATTTGCACATCCATACAGTCTACATTACCAAAGGCAGTTAGAAGGCAGAATTTTGAGCTCCAGTCATCCTTGACTCGTGCCATTTCAACGTTATTCCATGGAAATTTGGTCCACTCTTCTGCCTTTTCAACTATATCCAAAACACTTGCAAATGTTCTACAGACAGTGTTTCTTTCAACCATAACATCAATAGCAACACCACTTTAGAACTCCAGATCACTATCACATTGTCAGAATAATATGTCCATCTTTTAAGCATTGATAATGTTCCTCGTTGTGTTTCACTGTTTTCTCTCGCAAAACAATTTGTATAATATAATATACATTTTTATTTTCAAACCATAATGACACCTACCTAAGTTTGGACTAATGTTTTCATGATGTCACTTATTTTCAACATTTTGTATATTTAATACTGCAGCCATGGTTCATAAAGTTACGATCAGCATGTATGGATTCAGCAGACCTCACTAAATTAAAAGTATTTACTTGTCATAAAAGTGTTTGTTTTGCTGTATTCACATGCCGATTTCAGCCTTTTCCGAGATTTTACTTGTTCCACAAATGTTTACTTATAATTAGAATTAAACACTCTTTATTTTTTTTTCACTTCTACATTATTTGAGTAAAGAGTATGCTTGTTCAAGTATATGAAGTTACTTGTTTTTATTCTCTCTGCCCCGTTAGACTACACAAAATGCAAAGAAATTTCTCTTCACCAAAATGTTAATAAGAGGTTACAAACTCGCTGAACATTTAACTATTGTGACGTAAACAACACTATGTCCACATGGTGTTTTATACCTCTAAATTCTTCAAAATTAAAGAAAATTTCGTCTGCATAGTGTTCTATACCTGTGAACAAAACTGGTCATGGAGTTGTTTCTCTCTGCCTATGATGCTGGCCAAGGGCCAGCAGGGTAAGTAAGCCTATAACGTTGCCGTAAATCCATATGGATAAGCATGTGCATGACCACGGACTCATGAATTATTTTATTAATTTAGTATTCCAGTGTTTTACATGTATTCTTTTCCACAGGATCATTTATTGTGTATGTCTAGTGTTTATTTTTTCAAAGTTGTCACAGCGGACATTCAAACCGCCGCCTGGAAATGTTCCGAGGTTTGGCCAACTCATTTTAAACATTCAAAACAATTAATTAACATATTTTTAAAGGATTCAATGCCAGAGTCAGCATGTAACCTATTTTTGCAATGTGCCGTTTTTCTACATTTATCGTAATAATTCATTTAAAATACAACATTCATGTGTGTGGCACTGGAAGTGAACGCCCTGGAGATAGGCCATAAGCCATCAGCGGCCATGTTCTTCCACCCAGTTCGTCGCAGGCTTCTGGCGAGGTAAGGTGCTGTCCGTGTACGCTCCATTGTTGTTTCAATGAAGTAGGTTACCATAGTTATTTAATTTACCGGATCATCATTTTTAGTACATGTTTTCACCAAGTATTTCCCTGGCAAGTGCCATTCCACTTCATTTAATCATTATTACCATAAATGGTACTCTATTTTAAAACCGCGATTGCACTTTGTTCATGCCACTAGCTACGGACTTTGTAATCAGCAGTCATCCGCATGTCGATGAAGATTATTCAGTGTTTTTTATTGTCAATCATGTCAGGGCATATTTGTATTATTCAGTAACGTAATTATGTGTCATTTTCATGCATCAGTTAATATTTTACAGTCAGTTTTGTGAAACCACGTGCTCATCACCAATGATGCCATTACCGTCATTGTAGAGTGAACAAAGGGACATTGTGCATTCATTCGTACATTTACATAATTTTGCATACGTTTCACGCATGTTGCATTTCATTTCTTGCGTGCAGCCACATTCATCAGCGAGTACCACTATCTTCATCATTGTGCAACTTTCACCATACCATCGCGTACCTTGGGGATAGGTTTGACCATATGATTGCATAGTTGGGAACAGCAGCA
Source organism: Medauroidea extradentata (assembly GCA_003012365.1). NCBI lineage: Eukaryota > Metazoa > Arthropoda > Insecta > Phasmatodea > Phasmatidae > Medauroidea > Medauroidea extradentata. Next base: position 76,700 of record PNEQ01087320.1, on the reverse strand, counting down.
TACATCCATCATCAATGCCCGCTACCCGAGCAAAACCGTGGTCCATCACAGCAGCCATTAGTTCTCTGCTCTATAGGGAGCTGCATTTTCAAATGCTGTGGGAGCACCCCGCACAACCCTGCATTCAACTCATACAGAATATATTGACGCGAGCACGGTTTCTTTCCACCGCCACACATTGGACTGACGTAGCATGAAATTCATTCAAGCATGCTGCATTCTGTATGTAATAAATCATGGTGCAAAGGGATAATATTGTTTTCATACTATTCACCCCTATCATACAATTGTGTTCATGTCAGATAAGTGAAACTAAACCATCAACACACCTGGAATGAGACGATCACAAGGCATGTGACCAAAACACCCATCCCCTGGGATAAGAGAGTCTCAAAGTGTGATACTGGGGAGTATCACTGGCGCCCGCCCACATAATCATCAATACAGTCTATAAATCAGTCACGTCTTGTATCATCTGTGTCACCTATTTTTACTATTTATTGCAACTTAACATAGTGCTATATACAACTGTATAGAGCGGAAAATGTACATCATGGACGTGAATTCCTTTACCTCCAGGGTACAGATATGTGTACTGTGACTCACATATAGATAACTGTCATGTGCAAGCTTTAACTGTATTCTTAATTTTTATTGTATTGTATAAAATAGCATAATTTTTTCCAACAATTTTCTAGGTTGAGAAGTCATTGCAACGAATTCATCGTGGTCAGAAAAATGCCATGTATACAACTCAAAAGAGCATAGAGAATAAAGTTGGCAATGTCAGTGGATGGAAAGATCTGCTGATGTCTGTTGGATTTAGATTTGAACCAGCAGCTAATGGAATACCATCTTCTGTATTTTTTCCTCAAAGCGACCCTGATGAACGGCTAACACAGTGTAGTGCAAGTCTGCAGGCATTGCTAGGTCAGTATTTTAGATTATAACTTATTTTAAATTCAAGTAATGTAAAAATTGTACAGGAGTCGTGACAATCTTATTGAAGTCCTCTGTAATGAACTGAAACTGCAGATGGGGCCTTAACCCATTGGCCCCATCACTTGCTACCCTTGAAGGAGTGCTACAGGAAAATGTATCAACCATTTTCCTGGAGGTGTTCATATTGACTGTTTTTCTTGTAGGATTAGAGCTGTAGTAAAAGTCAAATGTGCACCCTACTCTACTAGTTATTCCTGGAGAAACTATTTAACAGCTAAGTAATATGGTAACATGTTATGTTTAATGCTGCACTTGTTAAGAGTTCAGTAATACTGTTTTACTTTATTTTTTAGAGTGACAATTTATGATAATGTTAAAGCATACATACTCAGTTACAATATTTGTACAAAATTACAATATTTGATCATCTGTTAAAGAATTTTTGATAGGTCTGCTGACTTTTTTTATTTATATACATATATTTTCTCTCATTTTTATAATGTTGGTTGGCTGTGTAATTTAATTTTCTGGTTTCAAATTTGTAATAAGCCAAATAGCTTTAAGCTTTATATGAATCAAAATCAGTAGTTTGTGAGAGATTTGTTTTGCTAACATTATTATTATTATTATTATTATTATTTTTATTATTATTATTATAAATGTTATTTGTTACAAATTATGTTAAAAAACCAATAGTATTGACAATCACAAGAAGCTTGCGTGTAAACTAAAATTCATGGTGATGTACTTACGCTTGTTTATGTTTAATTAATAAGGGACATAAATGTTCATACTTTTAAAAGAAACCCTTTTTAGAAAGTAATATTCTGTTAAAAAAGGTGGAAAACTTTATAAAAGGGTTAAACTATATGTGAACATACATAACTTACAAGGTGCAAAATTGCTAATTTATTATGCAGGAAACTTCTTACAATTGGAAACTTAAGAGGATTTTACTAAGTATTTAATGAAGTGTATCTAAGTTCAGTAACATGATATAGACATTTTAATGAACTAATAGTAAATTTTGCTAACAGTTTAAATAAATTATTATAATTATTTTACTGCAAACTTTCATTGTACGTTAGCATACTGATATGAACTGTTATATACGGAGCAAGGTGTCGTAACATGTTCATATCTGCCAAGTATCCCGTTTTAGGCGGGAGACTCCCGTCTTTGTGTTTATTCTCTCACCCTCCCGCTTTCTAATTTTTTCTCCCGCTTTTGTTTCGTATCCCGTTCCTATTTTTTTAGTAGGAAGCAAATGGCAACGTTATGTTAGCAAACTGTGAATCAAATTGTAAACTTGATACGTCTCTTGTGTTATCAAACAGTCTATAACCACGTCAGCTAAACTCCGATGTAGTTTACAACTTAGGCCTAAGATAATAATAAATTGTTCTTTTTAGAAAAGTTGCTCAAAGTAAACATTAATGAGGTTGGCTATTGTCTTCATCTTTGTGATTTGCACGTCGCACGAACAGTTGACTGTAGACTACTGCAGTTCAGAGCACAATATGGCGGCTGTTTCGTGTGTGCGTGAATATGTTGGTGGCAGTGTTGGATATATATTTATATATAGTTCAATTATGTTGCTGCAGTTTTCAAATGGTCCGAAATTGTAGCTGAAGTGCGAGATCTGTGATCTGTGTTGAATGTAATTATATAGTTAAATTACGTTGCTGCAGTTTTCTGACGGTCTGAAATTGGATTTGAAGTATGAGTTTTCTGTGACATTTGTACCTATTTACATCATATGTTACAATGTCTGAGACTTAAGCAATGAAGTATTTGTGTGACTTCAAGAAATCCTTTAGTGATGAATCTTCATGTATTCTTTCCTCGAGGAAGGTGAGCATTTCACATTTTGTTCACTTTGTCTCTGCGATTTTATCATTTCGCATGTGGGAAGGGGAGATGTAATAAAACATACCTAAACGAATAAACGCAAGGATAGCGCCCAGTGCATCAAAAACAACCAAAAACTTTTTTTTTTTTTTTTTTTTTTTTGCTGGTAAGTCATCACAAAAAGAAGAACAAAGTGTAAATGCTGAGTGGCTGTTCACAACATTTATTTTACAACACTATTTGCTGTTCAGTTGTTCCGACCATGCAGGGTTACTTTTCAAAAAAATGTTCCCTGATAGTGAAATAGCTCAAAAATATGGATCTGCTAGAGCGAAAACATCAGCAATAGTTGGCGAAATAGCAAAATGTGAAGAATAGCAGGTAGTAGAAATACTTTAAAAATGTCCATTTTCCCTGTCAAAATTATATCCTCTTGTTACATATTTTGACAATGTGACAATGAAGGTTGAGAATTCTGTGACCTCTGTACCTACCCTGTCGGGTGACGCAACTGGTGTAAATATTGCCGCAATTATTTTAAATTCTCTAAGATCTCTTGACATTCCACTGGTTAACTGTCTATCATTCAGTGCAGACAGTGCACCAGTTATATGGGTGCCAAAAATGGTGTAGCTGCACACTTGAAAAAAGAGATTCCAAATTTGCTATGTGTTTCCTACTTAGTTGTAAAATTAAGTGTGGTGAATAATGTGTCATAGTATAAATATGAAATTTGAGTCATTCAAGTGGTAGATAAAATCACCCTTTTTGTTGACATTTTCTACAGTACTTAAGTATCAGTTAAAAAAGGTCATTCTCAGTTCTGAAATAGCAATTAGCCTCATAAAAATTGTTTACAATTTCTATGTTAGTTTTTTCAATGTTTACTTCAGAAATGTGCTTAAAATGCACCATTTTGCACCTAGAAATTATAATTTTCCCGGGGGGAGGACCCCCGAACCCCTCCCCCCCCCCCCCAATTCATTGTTGGGGTAGTGTTTTCTTCAATCGAGAAATTTCCCTCTTTTGTACTTTTCAAAGTTGGTATGTGTGCATGTTGTACTTGCATTCAGGAGGACTTGGGTTTGATTCCCGCATCAAGGCATCCTGATTTTTGTTTGCCATGGTTTTCCGAAATTACTCTGGGTGATTATTGGAATAGTTTCTTGCCATAGGCCGTGGCCAATTTATCTCCTAGTTTCAATCATTGTGTCAAGTTGTGGGTCACCATCTCCAATGACAGCACTGTTGACAAGATGTAAAGGTCATTTACCTTACCTTAAACTTTTATAGTCAGCTGAAATTTATTTTATTTAAGTTATGTCAGTGTGAATTTTTTTGTACAAGTATTTACTAATGTTGTATTTTCTGTTATTTATCAACACATTTGGTCATAAATTATAATCAAATTGCTGCCATTTATTGGGCCAATATAACAAAATTTTTTATTTGATTATGTGGATTTTATGATCATGTGCATAAAAATGCTCAGATGAATAGAGATAAATATATTTAGTTAAATATAGTTTGGCTCCTTAATAATATACTAATAAATTCAATAATTTGTGAAATTTTCAGATATTTTACTGCTGTAATGATTAATCCAAGCAATGGTATGGTTACTCTAGTGTTGGAAGTGTTGTGTGGATTGTTTTGCGTGTAGACTGTTACAGTGTGAAGAGTTTGACGGAGGTAAGCGGAACGGAACCAACTCACAATGTAATTTATATTAAGATATTAATACTAAGTAGTAGGAGGTCGAAAATGTGTCCTAGAAAATAAAATTTTTAATTATTACATTTTTAAAAAAATAAGAGCCCAGAGAAAGCAATTTATACAAGCTTTAGATATGTACAGTAAACTTTGACCGTGAATACTTTAATATCTCCGTTCCAGTGAACTGTGTGTTGATTTCTGTCTGCATAACTCGTCCAGTTAGGTTTGTGCAAGTTAATGAAGTAATGTGGAAACTGTGACATAAGAAACGGAAGAGGCTACAAAGTATCAGAGAAGTACTGGACAATTTAAGTGCTGTGTAGATGGTTAATGTGAAAGTATAACAATAGCAATGAGAATTACAACTAGGGCATGCACATGTGTGAAACACAAACACAGTGATTGCATTGTACCCATGTTCTGCAAGATTATTTTGAAGTGACTATGTGGCACACATACTTGTAATGTTTTCCATAGTATTACATAGCTAATGAAATTAAGGACTGTAAGGAAAAATAAGAATATTTTTAGTTTCCAATATGCACTTTCAAGCTGTGTAACTTAGTGACCTCACTGGTGGCCTCCAAGCTTACAACCGAATTGGTACTCAATGACACCTTGCTGTGGTCACACAGCATTTTGAGCTCAAACCAGGCCAAGCAGTGCATTCCTTCAAATTTCACAACAAAAACCAACAAGAAGGCAAATCCACGATGGAATACAAAACAGCACTGTGGTGTGTGGCATTCATGACACAAACCAGCAGCACACACTCCTGATTAGAGACTAGTTGAATTTACGGAATTCTGCAGCATTGGCGACAACGGAAGTGAGAGAGTGCAACGTAAATTATCTGTGAGCATATCTGGGCTCTTGGTCTTAGACATTGTTTTAGTTGGGATGCACCAGACATAACAAAAAAGGACAGTACCAATACTCATAATAAATAGAGTTAGTTTAGAGATGACCATGAACAAAATCAAGTTAGTGATGACTGACAGGTCACAGAGGACAAGCTAGCTTTTTGGAGGTGCAATGTACCCCACAGTCCCAACCACACTTGCCATGTTCAGACAGTGTGCAACTTTTTGGCAAAAGTAGGACACTTGGAAAGGGCATGTATCACAAAGAGGAAGACAGGACAGCAGTGAAGATGGAAAAAACAGAGGGATAGAAACAATGCTAGGAAACAGAACAGCAACAAGGCAGTGAATTAATTACATCTTAAAAAAACTAACTAAATTTATAAGAACCTATAGTGTCTTCCAGACAACAGAAATCCCACTTTAAAGTGAATCCCCTCATATCCTGTATGTTTATTATAATTGGCAAGAAGTATCCCGTAGATATTGACAATTGTGCAAATTTCTCGCATCTCAACACTATGAGATATAAAAAACTGTGTTCAGATCATACAAGTTCTAGCAGTTGCAAACCTAGTCCTATATACCTGGTCTCAAGAAAAGGTAAGGTCAAAGACAAGTCAAATGAGACTATTGATTTTGGTGGCTGATAGCAAAGTGCCTAGTGTTGTGGGTAAGAATTTTCTACAATCTCTGGTAATTAAAGTGGAAGGCATTTTCCACCTAACAGTACAGGAAGTAACGCAAGCTGTGCAACAAAATGCACATATATTTTAACAGTTCTTAGCTCAGCAAGTGTATGCATGCCAGTGATGGTAAACGTTGAATTATTGGATGCCAAGCCAATTTTTAAGAAGAACCGTGATTTGCCATTCATGTGGTGGGACTTGGTAAGTACAGAAAATGATAAGCTAGTCTACCAAGGAATTCATGAGCCACTAGAATTTTTGGCTTAGGATACCTCAAATGTCTTCATTAGGAAAGTGAATGTGTTATTACAACTCAGTGGAGATTAAAAATTTACTTTGAACAGAGGATTTACAAGACAGGTAGTTTTGCAGGATGGATGATCTTCACGAAGCTATACTGAAGGGGTGCTTACTTTCAAAATAAGTGTCATTGAATGACCAGGCAGCAGAAATGGTGTCAGCAAATACAATGAAAATTCTATTTTGGGTGGGTTGGCTATCTTTTGGGTAAATCAGTAGCCACAGCAGGGCTTGGAAACACAGATATCTAGGATTCCAAATATTATATTTCTTCTGAATAATATATTGGTCTGGGAAAGGGAAGCATAAACACTAACACAGGGTACATGAGAGTTTGGTCAGGATAGATAAAGCAGAGGAGGGCAAAGCTTGTTTTCAGTTGTTTTTGTAATACTCTTGGAGTATCCAATTGATAGTACACAAGTCCACCCGAGAGATGAAGAAGTGTAAGTAATCCAGAAGTCCTCAATACCAAACAGTAAACACCTCATGTCACCCTTCACCATCACTGAAGATCTTGATGTTAAGCATTGACAAAGATTTCTCTCTCACCAAAGAGTAAAATGGAACTGCTGGCATTTTTTTGGTCTCCTGAAGGCTTACGAGAGATTCCTAACCGTTACAGAACCTGACCTCGAACCATTAGATCACTTGTTAAACAAAGGGGCAAAGTGGGTTTGTGAACCAAAGAATACTGAGATATTTCAGAAAGCAAAGAAACTGTTGCAGTCTGATCAAATGCTTAAAAATTTTGACTCAACTAAGTTCCTGGCCTGGACGTGTGATGCATCAGAATATTGTGTAGGCACACAATAGAAGATGGCACTTAACACTCATGGCTTTTTTATTTCGCACCCAAAATAAACATGAGAAAAAATATTTTCAACTTTACAAGAATCTTAGGCAGTGTGTAATTGCTTGACCAATTACAATTGTGATTTATCACAAGCTGCTCCTACATTTGCTAGATCCCAATTGACGAAACCCAGACATCCTAATACCGTGCTACTTGCAATGGAACATCTGCCTTTCAATGTTTGCGAATCACTTCACGAACCCGGGGTCAAGATAAATAATGCACATGCCCTCAGTCAATTGCCCCGTTTCCATGGGGGATGTGCAAATAACAAACAGTGTGGTGTGTTCATGCTGGAAGTCATGCCCTGCCCACCAATTCATGCACATCACTGGTATAACTAACAGTGTCAACCCTTTCACTGTGTCAATTAAAACAGCACATACGTTTCTGCACTCCCACGTACACGCACACATAGGGATGGCACGATGACTACAAGGACCCAGAGGAGTTATGCCTGTACTGAAATAAAAAGAAAGAGATATTCTCAAACAAAAGCAACTTCCTTTTGGAGGGGGGGGGGGCAACAGTCATTCAAGAGACCTGGAAGAGGAAACTGTTGGTGATCCAATGTAATTCTTATGATGGCATAGTTAAACCCTAGAAGATAGTTCATAGTTATGTATGGTGGCCGGGAATATACAGGGGACATTGAACAGATGGTATGAAAGTGCGTGGTACGCCAGCAACATCAGGCTAACAGTGATGCAGTCATTAATTAATAAGAATACATATTGACTTCCCGGAACCATTTTAGGGACAAGTCTTCCTCCTCATGGTTAGGGCACATTCCAAATGTTTGAAGATAAGGAAAAGGTGTATCATGTCGTTGAGTACAGTTATTCAGGTACTACAGGATATTTTTAGTTTACCATGGGGTCCGTCACTATTTGGTTTCTGACTACGGAACTGCATCTACATTCATATTCTGAGAAATGGTACAGTTTCTGAAGAAGAATTGAATGTCCCTTTTGTGAGCACCCACATTCCACCCAGCAACAAACTGACAATCAAAGTACATGGTATAGACAGTAAAATGTAAGCATAGGAACATGTGTTCAAGAGACTGGCAGACACAAGTGGCAAGAATGTTGTTGGCACTGCACGCAATGCCAAAATAAAGACTCGGAAAATACTAGCAGAACTCCTGATAGGGTGACCATTAAGAACTGCGTTCAACAAGATACATCCCAACACTTTAGTGGAGTTATATAGAGTATTCTTTTGAAGAGGTTGCGAATAAAAATACTGTATGTCATCTTAACAGTGGGACAGCGATTCTCATCCAAAAATACAGACAAACACAGTTATGAATGGGGATGATTAAGTACTGCTGGCACTTTCTACGATGGTAGACATCAAAGGTTACTCGACTCGTAACCCATCACTAGATGATAGGAAAACAAAACAAAAAAAATGTTCTTCCTCAACTGTGGGAACAGAAATTATTTCTTTAAACTGAAAGTAGTAGTCTATCAACCTTCTAGAATAATTCAGGTGGATCACCTCTAGGGAAAAAAATACAAACTAACCCTAAAAAGCCAACTTGACATAAATAACACTGTAAAAGAAACAATAAATTGAAATAAAATAGTATAAATATCACCATTAAATGTTAATCTCAGTGATTCTATCTCGGTCATCAGTAAAATCACCACTAAACTAATACCTTTACACTACAAACATCTTAAAAATGTTGCTTTTTCACAAGAATTTTAATATAATTTTAATATAGACTTGCTTTGTTGGCAATTACAAACTTAAGATAAAATACTTTCTTTAGCAATCTCATAAACATGATATGCAAAAGAAAATATTTCAAATATGAAGTGGTAAATGAAAATCTGACATCAGGTGACTGAACATGTAGATAAACTTTGAAATATTTTCATAAATGTATTCTTTAAATATGCATTACATTTCAAGTTCACTGTTACATGGCCAAAATAAATTTTAAAAATATAGTCACGTAAAATGTTTCCCTTCAAACATTTCAATGACTCGTATGGCTTCAATTGACTATGGGGGACACAAAGAAAATATACATCAACCCTGGCTTTGTACATAAACCAGACATAAACATTACACACAATCTCATCTACTTGAAATCCATTGGTCAGCGAGGCAAAAACACCTGAAAATAGTTGATAAACACCGACATACCATATGTGTGTGTATGTGTGTATTAGTATGACTTATAAAATTACATAACATTATACGTAAACATCAGCGCACAGTAACCCTAGTCAATTTCGGCACATATTTACTACATCTTTACTACATCTTTACACTGCATTGCAAAATTCCAGTTAACATCATCCTCGTCCCTTTCAAAAAAAGAACATGTTCGTTGCAGATTCAGAATATTACCTTGTCATTACTCTTCATTCAGTAATACTAAAACAAGTTATTTTATAAATTTTCCCACACTGCATTATTTATTGTGACCTACATTCAAACAAAGTAATTTCAAGTTCATTAAATACTAGTTATTTATATATTCACTCAAAACACTTTTTTGCTTTCTCAGGCCTAGGCCTATCATATTACTCACTCGTGCAGTTTTGTAATGTAGTTCATCCAATTTTCCCTGTACTTAAGAATCAAAAATGTCACTTAAAACATATTCTGAAACACAATTCACTTTACCCTCTTTTGTAAATTCGACATACAGTAAACCCTCGTTTTATCTGACCTCCATTTAGCAGACTTGGTATTTAACAGACAAAATCTGGCGATACAAAATTATTCCACTATGGGATCTACTTTCACATGCAGCACAAGACCTACCTGGTTATTGTGCCCTGGTGAGTGACATCAGCCATGTCCACGGATAGCTGCATAAGACGGTAGGCAGAGCTATTTTTAATCGTGCATCGGGGTATGTGTTGTGTCCTGGCAACAATGATTGTCCACCTAAATTTTTTACGAAACTGTAAGATCAACAGCGCATACCCGCATGGTTATTGTGCTTTTGTGAATGACATCGGGCGCGCACACAGATAGCCGTGTAAGATGGTAAGCAGAGCTAGTCGCTCATCAGTGTTTTGACATGTCCTAGCAAGAACGACTGTCGTATCTACTTGAATTTTTTATGCAATTGCTGTGTGTTTTTCTTTAATAATCTGTCATCTGCAACAGGACAGAAAAGAAGCAAATTCAGCAGCGAAGTTATGTGCTGATTATGGTGTCAAGAAACAATCTGTGTCCAACATTCGTAAAGCAAAAGACAAGTTGAAGAGTTATGTGTTGAAATTTAATGTTGAACCAAAAGATAAAAAAGAAAGTGGCACTGTTTGATCCAGGAAACACATGAATCCTGCTGCTGCATCTTCACACAAGGCAGTGTTTAAGTGGTATGTTCAACAACGCTTGTGTGGTGGAAGTGTGCAAGGTGTAGAGATAAAATATCCTGCGGACAAACTAGCGTAACATGTGATTTAATTTTGTGTGTACTTTTTTGGCCTTTAAATTAACAGGCTGTATTTATTTGTATGATTTCCATCCCATTACTTACAATAACTTAGAAAAAAAATTTATTTCATCAGTCCACACACATCTGTTACGTAAGTTACGTAATCTTGGGCCACCCCTGGGACGGATGATAATTATTTATTATTTATTTATTGTGCATGGCAACATGTGCCGAAATGGAATATATAAATATGGAAAATAACGCGGTGAAATGTTGCTGCAGCTGTCAACAAGGCTCTCTTTGTTTTGCCTTTGTCACACTCAGCATTTCAATCCCTCTCCCTTCAGAATGAGTCAAAGATAGCAGGCTAGATTATTATCTCACAGACATGGTATACAATACTGCGTCGGGATGCAAACAGCAGTGCTTTATCCGAAAAATTTTAATTTGTCTTGTATAGTTAGTAAATAAACCCTTTACTGTGAAATACAGAACAGTACCTCAAGTTCATATGTCACATGTTACCATGCAACGTATCTTGAAACCAGGCTGGTAACAAACCTATTTGTCCTTCTATCCCTCTCCTTCTACTCTTCCCGCGCGACAAATTGTTATCTCAATGTGCGGACAAAGGCCCATGCTTATCTTTCTACTACCGCCAGTCATCACAAACGTTCCCCTTTGCCCACTTCTAGCGATTTGACTACAAACACACTGCGTCACCACGCGTATCACACTGTTATGTATCTATTTGGCTTGTTGTCTATTTCCGTGTGCAAATTTTGGTACTTCACCATTTACCAGACATTCTGATTTACCAGACCACACCTCCCCCTTATTGGTCTGGTAAAACGACGGTTTACTGTAATTTGCCAAAAAAATTTATAAACCCAACCTTACAGCTTTCCAAAAATAACCTGAAAACATCCACAGTTAAAATATAATTATTTTCAACTGAAATTATCTGCTGTTACACAGTATCATACTACTTTTTCATCAGAATATATTTCTTCAATTTCATATACCAGATGTTCACGTAAGTATGATACAAACTCTGCACAATGATTCCTTGTAAAATACAATTAGTAAAGTTCTGTAATTAAGGTTTTTGGCTGGTACAAATTTTAAGGGAGAAATTCACACTCAAAATTGACTTTGAAAACAAATATTTGCTAAAATACCAAGAGTATGGAGAAATACGTATTGGTTTAACTCTGTGTTCGGTTTAATAATAATAATCTACAATCTGTGAAGAAATGTGATCTTTGAAAGAAAGCATACTCTGCTTATTTATGTTTTCTTGTCTTATTTTTAGTTTTCTTTTGACAGTCATTTATTTCGCAGTGGAGTATGTCCAAGCAAATAAATCCTGTGAAGAAATGGTTTGTAATACCTTTCACCTTTAATAGGTAATGGAATTGATCAAGTCTGTTTTGATATAGAAATATTTGACTTAGCATTTTTTACTAACAAGTGATACAGTTTGTAGTTCAAGTGCACCCATTATGTCATTATTTATGTTTTTCATTACTTTTGGTCAGTGAACAAGTTTTATTCTTCATTGTCAGTTTTAAATTTTGAATTTCTGCTAAGAGTTTGCGCCAACCAAAAAACTTGCAGATATAACTTTAGCTCATTTTTTACAAAGAATCATCTCACAAAATTTGTAACATACTTTCATAAACATCCTCTGTGTGTGTGTACATATGTGTGTGTGTATGTTGGTGTGCGCATGCACACATGTGGCTGTACATGATTGTTATTGTGTGGGCTGTCGTGTGTGTGGGTGTGTATGTGTGAGCGTACATTGCCATGGGCGTGTGTGTAATTTAGTATTACAATTTGTAAAAGCAGTCATGTATTAAATATTCAGTGAACTACCAAAAATGTTATTTTTTCAAATGTATGATTTCCACAAATATTTTTATGACCCGAGATGTTGCTGCTTAATTCAAAAAAATTTTCGCACCATAATTTCTTGCAGGCACAATATTATGAGGACTGGAACAATCTCGCCTCTAACTCCCTTGATAGCCTCCTGCATCGACAAAAATTATTTATATTGATTAATTTACAGGTTAAACAAAATCTGAAAAAGGGTTCTGTCAGTGCATGTTAAAATGTTACTGTATTTTTTTTCCTCGTGAGTTCTCACAGCAACCTGCCTTGACAAAGGTTTATCTTAAATACTCATGGGACTAGGGAATGCCTTCAACATATTTCCACAGGCAGGGCAGAATCGCGCCACATCTCCTCGTTCAATCAGGACATTGTTTGACAATGCGATGGACATTCTCGCAAAACAAATCCAAAAAACGGTTCTTCTCCAACAGTGCGAATGATAGTTAACACTTACTATTTATCCTATTATCCTAAAACCTTTTAGAACAATTCAGAAGCTTCTAAAAAACTTCTTTAACATAAAAATGTAAACAAATCCCTGAAAAGTCAAAATATTTAAAAAATTATCAAGATCAGACCTAAATAATTACTTCAAACAATTTGGGAAAGAAATATTGCAGTAAATATGTGTTTTTGTGAAGGGGTGGAAAAGGGGATCACTGTATATTTATCTGCCTTTTCTTCTTAAATCTTTGTACTGTTTAATGTTGTTGTGGTACCAGCATAATCTTTTGACGGCGGCAAGGTTTACTGAACTCAGTGTTCGATTATTTTGTTGTAGGTTCGAGAACACGTGGATGGATAGTAATAATACTGATTAAATGATGCAACCTTTTACTAATGAACGACCACAATTCACTGTTTTGGTTACTTCAGGGAGACAGTTACAAAAATTTCTGGGGAGCTGGCCCACGTTACCGCAGGCGCCTTTCCTCCACAAGGCGATCTTATAGACAAGGAAAAATGGCAGTGCATACGCTCACCACTGTGAGGGTGCAGAGTCATACCTCAGCCTCAGGGAACCCTTTTAATTATTTCAATCTCTTTTATACACCATATTGTCACAAATTCAAAACTGCCAACTCGGGCCACCAAAACATTAATTAATAGCATTACGGAATGAGCAAAGGTAGGTTCTTGAGACTGAAAACAAATTAAATTTGGAATAGCGTCATTAGGGGAAGGATATACAAAATTAAACAAATTACATTAACTACGTCATGCTGGCCCTGGGAAAACCAAGTATCCTGGAGCCTATCCCGTGATCAACCCTGCGCCAGCATATCCAGAGGCCTGATACAAACAATGGACAATAAACAAAAACGGAAAATCGGTGATTGAGTCATTCCTATAAAATATATCATAAAAAAACTACATCAGTAAGATCCTGCAAATAAAATACTAAACAAAATGGGACCTGATTCAATTCTCCAGCATAAAATTTAACTCAGATACCAATTCCAGGTGGTAGATGGCCCTCCTGACTTTCCATAAGTTCAGTCTCAATCCCCATAAGAGTACAAATATAAAATTAGTAAATTGGTTACCCTTCAAAAATATGTCAAATTATAAGTATGTATCAAAATTACACTTTGACATTTGACATTAAAGTTTATTTTAAATGTGTGTGGCTCACCAGGAGTCATTAACTAAGCACATTGACAGGTCATTTAATACAAAAGGGAATACAATTGTAAAGTTTGTTTGATAATCCCAATTGAAGTTCATTTGTAATAAAACAGATTACACACACAACTCAATTTAAATTCATGATGCTTAAGCAAGCCAGGCACCCACTGCCCTACGACCGGGCAATAATAACATACATAAGCTACATGTAAGTACGCACTGCCATATCGTGTAGGGCTGTACAAAATTAACAGAAAAAATTGTAAGCCCCTCTCTCATGGCCAACATAAACATAAGGAAATAAAATGTCCATACCTTTCACAGACGAACATCATAAATGAGCACATGATTTCACACCACCTCTGCTGCAGTACAACACAAATGAATACAGTAGAATCCCGTCATAGCGAATACTGAAACAGCGAAAACAAGCTTATAGCGAAGTCTTGCCGCGGCCCCTCCCCCCTCGCAGTGCCATCCCGCTGGCACTGTCATGTGACTACATGAGTCATGCTTCTGCCTGGACACCTCGCTTCCTTCCCGAAACTCAAGCGTGCGTCATTGTAAAAATAGAATTTTGCCCTAGTTAATCGGGCTTTCAACCGTGTTTAGTTTCACGTACAGCTTGCTTTTCTGGTGTTATTTATTGATTACGATTTTGATTTACGACTTTAGATTACAATTCTGGATTTTAATACAGTATGTACATAGTATTTCGCTGTATTTGATAACCTGCTTACGTTATTTTATTTGGATTTTGATAAGTTTCCTTTTGGAATAAGTTATGATCTCTGTATTACAGTACATATTTAGAATTTGTTTTTGTTGTTTAATTAATAATGTAACGTTTTCTAAGTGCGTAAAAGCGACCTTCACGGCACCATTGCCGGAGTCTATCGGCCCAATCTGGCCGCTACTGTAACACTGTCGCCTACGAAAGTCACACATGATTACCGGTCACGAGCGGCAGATGCGCTTACGTGCTGGCCGCTCCTGTCAACTCCAGCAATCCACGTCTCAGTTTTATTTTAGTTGACTATGTATTTTGTTTTTCATTTTTCTATTTTTATCGCCATGGCTTAAAAAGTATTTGAAATAGATTACCCTACCATGATGTTTGATTTTGGTTTTTTTACTTATTGTTAAGCCTTGCACCATTTATATTTTCATTCGTTACACTAAAAGTTGTATGCGCATAAATGAAAATCTAATGTGTACTAACAAAATAACCTGTGGCAACATTTCATAAATAAATTGATATTTGCGCGAGTACATATTGTTAAAATGTGCGGGAAAGGTCAAAACTCAGTTAAATCTCTGTAACAATAAACAAGTAAAACGAACGGTTTTCGGGGCGAACAAATAATAAGTAGGGTGGCTAGAGATATGTGGCGCACAGTAATCTGCTTCGGCATTTTTCAAATTATTTTTATAAATATTTTATTAATATTTGCTACCGCCGTTGCCGGAAACCACAGGTAAGGCATAATTCACATTTTGATAAACACCGCAACATGTCTAGGAAATTAAAAAACCCGCAATGTTAATTTGTTATCAGGCAGAATAGCAACGTCAATTGTACTGTACAGTATCTCCAAAACCGGGTCGGATTTTATCTAAATTTTTGATGCAGTCAGCGATTGCATATGCCCGCTGTGGGAATAGTTTTAACAACGACAAATTCTTCAAGGTTCGAATGATGAAACACAATTTTACAGCAGCGATCCATTGGTCTGCAGCAGCCTGCAGTGTAATCATGTTGACTCTGCCGGCGCGTGCACTCTTGCCGCCCGGGCGGGACACCGTTGAGGCGGTCCAGCGATTGATAGCCATACTTACATGACGCGGCTGAGTTTTTGCCCGGTTGTGACTTAGCGAATGGTTTCATTTCACCCATACTTGTTGGGTATTATTGTAACCAGCACATACTTACCTGTTAAAATAAACCTTAATTTCCTTAAAATTACGTACTACTTTGTAATTAAATAAGATTGAAGACAGTTTTAATGCAATTTTTGGGTTTAGGGGTCAGAATCTGCCAAGTTCGACTATAGCGAAGTTCGAACCGAGAACCGTGGCATTTCGGTATGACGAGACTCTACTGTAAATACAAATGGGTAAGCCACATTATGGGCTCTTAAACATTAACACATCAACAAACAGCTAATTACATGCTAATGGAGACGTCCAAGGCAAATTAAAACCTTATGGTTGCAAAACTATGAGTTGATACATTTTGATACGAAAGAAGTCATAGGAAGTCCATTCAGCCTCAAATTACCCCAACCCCTTAGCTTGATGTAGATACACACAATACTGCACTCACTTAACTCTGACTCTTAAAAAGTTTCAGATTATATTAATTGTATACACCTTTCACAATATCCGATAAACATCCCAGTTCCCTAAAAAATTGGTACATCTCTCAAAATTATGAATATTGTCCATTAAAAGGGAGGAAAAACTTCTTTATTTGTTTACTCTGAGCAGCTCTGTGTTTGCTAACTTGCTGCAAAACTTTGTCACCGATTTGGAAGTGGTTGTGTTCAACACCCTGTTGTTTAGCCCTCCTATCTGCCTCAGCCTGTAGCTTGGCCCTAACCTTCTCTCTTCCCTGGACTGCATCATGTCTACTGGAAAACCCAAGCCTTCAGCTAGAGGATCGCGAACAGTCTTGTTTGTCTTTAACTCTCACAGTGCGAAACCTGTACTGCAGGAAAGTGCAAGTTGAGAAATTTGTTTACTAAGGGCACTGTCTCAGCCCAACTTCTATGGTTTTTATGGCAATGTGTTCGGAGTAGATGACCTATTGCCCTCATACAGCGCTGTGGATGTCTAACAGATGAGTAGGAAACATCTATATTCAGCTAGAGTAACTCCCACTTCCATATATCCGGCATGAACTGAGTACTGTGGTCGCTGAGGATTCTATTAGGTCAGGGACAGCCAACCCTAGGCCCGCGGGCCAAAAACTGGCCCACCATGGTTTTTTGAATGGCTCATCAATAGCTGAATGATTTGCTATATTCTTTAATAATTAAAAATTACTTAAACTGGAAATCCAAATAATAATTCTATTATAATTTCATATTTTGCAATGCTCATTTTCAAAATACTGTGTAGATAGAGCAGTGTTCGAACTTCAAGAGGAAATAAGAATGTACGACTGTGTTATCTTCCGCAAAGGCGATCTATTTGTCTTGCGGCAATGCGTATCTATTTTTATGTGGTCAGGCAGGGTGGCAGGGAGGTGTGTGTATATGCGCGAGCAGGTGTACGGGCTCAAGTTCATGGCTGGAGGAGGGGTAGTTTACGATATCGTGTTGCAACTCGCAGTTGGGTAACTACCTTGTCGCAGTTCTTTGTCAGTAAACTGTTGATACGTATCACACTCACGCGAGTCGATCCACCAGTTTTTGTTTAAGTGCTGTGTGAAATGGCTCTAAGTAAGCATGAAGCAGAAAAGAAAAGTGATGAAGTCCAATCGTTCAATGAAGAATGGGAAGAAGAATTTCTTTTTACTATTGGTAAGTCATCGAAACTAATATGTCATCTGTAATTTAACAGTCGCAGTGCCAAAGAAATACAACATTGAAAGGCATTTCAAACAGAACCACGCTACATTCAACACATTGTACGCTCGCGGCTCTGCATTAAGAATGGACTATATTTCGAAAAAAAAAGAGGGAGCTTAGTTGTCAGCAGAACTTGTTTGTTAAGAAATGTGAATCAATGAATAACATGCTCCGTGCATCATATGAAATATCGAAGAGAAATGGTTGCGTTTCATTACTCGAAGAGTATTTACAGCGAAAATTGCTTTCTTACCATTGTATTATTCATAAAGAAGCTTTGTATGCGAAAGACATGGACTTTCATCATGTTACAAATCCGGTTGTGCGTTGTGTAAACATGATTCGATCGCGAGCACTTAACAGAAGGGAATTCAGGGAACTTTTCGAAGATGAAATACAAGAATATGGTGAACTTTTGCTCCACAACTCAGTCAGGTGGCTTTCTAAAGGGAAAGTTGTTTCATGTTTCTTCAAATTAAAAGACCAAATACTTTTATTTTTAGAAATGAAAAATGTTTTGCCTGAAGAGTGTAAACTGTTAAACGACAGGGAGTGGCTGTGTGATTTAGCATTTTTAGTGGACATATTGAAATATTTGAATACTCTGAAACGAGATTGCAAGGTAAAGATTCTTTATTTCCACTCATGTTTAATGAAGTGAATGGTTTTATGTTAAAGTTGAAATTGTTTTGCAACAACTTAGAGCAGAGCATCCTTGACCATTTTCCAACTATTAAACAAGAAGTAAGTAAATACAGTGATTTTACTCTTAATCACTTAAAATACAAATCAGCTGTCCAATCTTAGCACGAGTCATTTGAAAAACGGTTTTCTTCTTTTGAATATGAGAGATGTAACATTGATTTGTTTATAAATCCCTTTCTTGCTTCAGAGGTTGAATTAAATAAGTATAGTCCTCCAGTACAAATTGAAATTCTAGAAATTCAAAACCATTCGGGGCTCTGCTCTAAGTTTAAAGAATTTTGTGAGTCACCGACCACTCCAAGCTTAATTCAGTTCTGGAAATATGTTCCTAAAGAACAGTTTCCCAACCTTCACGATTTTTCTTTAAGGTACATTTGTAGATTTGGCTCAACATATATCTGTGAACAAACATTTTCTTCCATGAATGCCATAAAAAACAAATTTCGTTCAAACATAATAGACAAACACCTTGCCGATATGCTTATTTTAAGTACGTTGAATATAGCACCCAAAATACATTGATAAGTGGAAAGCAGGTTCAAAAATCCCATTAGAATCCTTCGAAATCATTGTTTCTTAAAAATAGCATGCACATGTGCAAGTTAATATTGTAAATCTGAACTCAATGTTATCGATTTCTGAACATCATATATTTTTTTAACAATATTTTATAAAATGTAATGTGTATTATGTGTGTTTACTATTGTAAATCTGAACTTAATGTGTTTACAATTTGTGCGTGAGCATTATTGTTATTTTTCTGTCATTGTTCGTGTTTAAACTATAAAATGGTAGTTTCGTTTAGTAATAATATACAGTTTATAAAACAAGTGTTGGTTTTACATCATTTTTGAGCACATGACAGAAAGTTAATGTGATATGGTGGCCCGTGACATGATTTGGGCCAAATTTTTGGCCATAGCTTCAAAAAGGTTGGTCGCCCCTGGATTAGGTGTACCGTGCTGAGGAAAATGCTCATTTATCAGGCAGTTAGCACAAGCCATGGCAGTTGCCTTCTTCAGTGGATAACAAACCATGAACTTTGTGAAAACGTCGAGGACCACGAAAATGTATCTTACACCACTTCTTTACCTCGGTAGTGGCCCATACAGGTCAATCGCTAGCAAATCCCCTGGCCTGGCAGGAATAATAGCCTTCCAATGGCCATTCCCAACTTCTGTTTTGGAACTTCGCCTTCCGGTAAACTTCACATCAACTGACACACTGTCATACAAACCTAGCCATGTTGCTCCAATAATAATTTTGCTGAAGCAACTAGAAGGTTTTCTTCTCGCCAAAATGCCCGGTCGAAGGATGCATATGCATAATCAGCAACTTATTAAAGACCTTTGGCATACAAACTCTCCAACCCCCTGTATTCAAGCTTCCTTTCCTGTGCAAGACATCCTTGTTTACCACGTTAAAACTTTGTTCACAATTGGATTATTCAAGTCCCTCTCTGGATTACGTAATATTTCAATGATCTCACCCCTCACCACTGCGATGCTATTTAACTTGCCGATTGGAAAAACATCCAGTTCAACACTAATCCTGGTGATGACTGACCCTGCTATTGGCTTATCTTCTAGAATTACCTCACCATTCTGTATAACCGTCATGCTCAACAAATCTGCATCACCATTGTCCCTGCCTGAAACATACAGAATTGCCAGATCAAAGTCTTGGAGTGCTAGTCACCACCTAGTCAGCCTACAACCCATCAGTCTGCAAGATTTCAAGAATTCCAGACTAAGATGGTCCAACAAAACTATAACCTTGTGGCCTATCAGTATATTTTTAAGTCGGCTCAAACCCCACACCACTGTCAAGTATTCCATTTCTGTGATGGTGTATGCTCGCTCTACTCGTATCAGAAATTGGCTCATGAAAGCTAGCTACTTCTCCTCACCGTCTGTGCCACGCTGGAGTAACTTCACACCTAGTCCATAGCCAGAATCATCTGTGTTCATGAAGAAAATGCTTTTGAAATCTGGGTGGTACACAATGCATTCATTGGTAAACAGACACTTGGCTAACTCAAATCTAGTCTTTCTTTTCACAGTCCAAATCTATGCCTTACCCTTCTTCAAAAGTTCCAAGAAAGGTGCTGCCTGCTTAGAGAGCTGCTCTGCAAACCGCTTATAGAAATTACAAATGCCCAAGAAACTTCTAAGCTGTTTTACTTATGTGCCACATGGTAGTTGTGAACCAAGCTGACCTCTCTGGGGTCAGGTCTGATGCCCCACAAATTTAAAATAAACCCCAGGAAATGTACTTCCTCTTGTAGGAATTTGGGTTTCCTAAGCTTCAGTTTTTGGCCTACAATTCTCAACCTGTCAAACAATTGCCGAAAATGTTTCAAGTGCTCATCAATAGTTTTGCTATCAATAAATCGTCAACATACACCTTTACAATAGAGCTGACCTTAGACCCTAATGATACGTCCACATTCCTGCAGAATTCTCCCACGCTATTGGTCAGACCGAAGGGTAAGACGCAGAGTTGATAATTTCTCCCTTTGTACAAAAAGGCTGTAAATTTTGTGTCAGCATGATGGTGGGGGATTTGCCAGAAGCCTTTAACGAAATCAGTAGTGCTAATAAATGTTGTGCCTTGGAAAAACAGAAAATGTCATCAGGTTCTACGGGCGACTGCCGGTCCAGCTGGATTTTAGAATTAATTCTGTGGGCATCAATACAGACCCTCACAAAACCATCCCTTTTCCAACACAGACCTAGACCAGGGGATTTACAAATGGGCTATTCCTTCTTTTGATGCTCCCGTGCTGTTCTTTTGCATTAATCTGCTTATCCACTTCTTCTCTGCACGGCCATTGAATGGGGTAAGTTCATTGTTTAAACGGTGTGTCATCAGTGATTGGGATTCTTGCAACATACTGATTGGTACGCTCCAGCTCATCAGAGAATACTTCACAAAATTTGCTCAACAGATCTCTCACTGAACCTTTCTGTCTGGCACTTCTGCAACACTTTTTCCAGGATGACTTCCCACTCCTCAGTATTTCTAAGAGTCAAATGATTAACTTCTGCTTCCCTCACATCTGCAACCCCCCCAAACTGCTTGTTCCTGTGACAAAATTTACAGTAACATTATGTACCTGCATAAAATCGGTCCCAACGATTATGTCCCTAGTCAACTGTGGGATAACCAGACAAACTGCTTCATATTCCACTTTGTTTGTAACTAAACTGAGAAGAACTTCTTTGTTAATCTTCCTGTTCTTCCTTTTTGTGGCCACAATGACTATTAACTGTGGCATAGGTAGTGATGGGAAAACAACACCTTCATGATTCAGTTTTCCCAGTAACTGTTGGGCGATTTCAGAAACCTCTGATCCTGTTCGCTAGCTTGCATGATAACTTCGGTACAATCTCGTAACGACCACCATGCTCCTCCTCAGACAACAAAAATTCACTTTCACTGGTAAAAATAGTAGCAGCCATCACGTCTACCACACCAGCCTGACTGCTTAAGCTGGATGACTCTCCCCATTTCCCTGATTCCCTTGTGTCACATTATTTCACTGCCTCTGGT
This sequence comes from Medauroidea extradentata, assembly GCA_003012365.1. Taxonomy (NCBI): domain Eukaryota; kingdom Metazoa; phylum Arthropoda; class Insecta; order Phasmatodea; family Phasmatidae; genus Medauroidea; species Medauroidea extradentata. The sequence goes on along the minus strand of PNEQ01087320.1, from coordinate 54,702 downwards.
TTGTTTGTCTCCAGCGATTATGAGTATCAGATGAATAATAAGCTAAGTCAGGTGGATTGGTGTTCCTATTCTGTTATTCAAGGTCTTGCACATCATCTCTGGTTGCAGTGACATTATGGGACATCAAGTTGTTACTTTGTGACCCCCCAGTCTACACTCTCTATTCCACATAAACACCCTGTTCATGGTTGTGCAGGTACCGACCCTGCTCCACATAGCCTTGCACACGATCATTGCGCAGGTAAGTTTGCCAACCCAAATGTACCGCTCGCCCACCACCTCCTGACCTATTGTATTGTGTGTCTGTACAATGCCTGTCACTATCGTCAATGTACCCTATGCTGTCCATTTCTTGCAGTACCTTCTGTAGCTGTTCAATTCTATTTATCTTTTTACCTACTAACATTCTATGCGTTGCTAATGGTGTTTGTGAGTACACTTCCATGATTATGCCTGACTCCGCAAGGGACTGGTCATAACATTTTGATATTCCTTCAAAAACTCTACCTCAAACTCCTCATGTAACAGGTTATGTTACTCTCATGTAATTTTTGCCAGTTATCACATTTTCCCAGGAGAGATTTCTTTGCCACTGCCATCTGCTCACCTTTACTGCACTCATTCACTTCAAAAAATTCCTGCAAAAGTTCTATATGTTTTTTCAGGTGTTCACCCCTATCACCTCTAAACTTTTGGGATATCCCGGTCTCTATATGGGTGCCTTATCCGAAATATCTGTGTGCCTAACTGCTCCCTGCACCCATTCCCATTACTAGCATTTTTACTTTGCTTACACTCTGAAATTTTTTTTCATGCTCTTCCAGGCTATTTGTCATGGCATTCAAGGTCGCCTGGAATTGTTCCCTTAAAGAATCATATACATCCTGCCTCTTTTCTTCCCTTTGTCTTATTTCACTAGAGAATTTGAACTTCAGTTCATCAATTTTTTCCTTTTGCTGAGGGATTTTGCCTTGGCACCCTACTATAGCAGTTCCCAAAGTGATGTTGCGATCCTGTAGCCTAACTCGTTTTCTCCTTTGCTCCTATTACCTCAGTGGCAACTTCATCCACTCTATCATGTAACTCGCCTTGGCACGCAGTTATTTGTTTAACAGAAGTGTGTATCGTCTTGTATTTAGAGCTGTGTTCCACCTCAAGTCGAGCTCGATATTCGTTCCAACTGTCACGAAAATCAGCAATACTTTCCTCCTGTTCCTTTCGCATTTCCCTCCTGAGCTAATCCAACATTTTACGACTATCCTCCTATCTCCTCTCGTATCTCCCGACTATTACTGTCCAGCTTCCTATTCACCTCCTTCATCGTATCACAATTTCCTGTACGACTTCTTTCCACACACCCTTTCTATCATTCTGCAAGTCTCAGCCATAAAGACCTGTAGTAAAGCCGGCCAGTTCATTGTCATTGGTGTCAACTCTGATACCCATTCTAATTAGACACTATCCTCGAAGTTCGGGGAACTAAACATCGCATCACGCGGAGTTAACGTGCTTTGCCTATCGCTACTACCCGCACCATCACATGTGATTATCGTCTGCCCCGCGACGTCGGATGGAATACCATTTATCTCAGCCATATTCAAATAGTTACTTTTTATTTGCTTTACATCTGCATATAGGAAGACATAAAAAAAAATTTGAAAAGAAAACTATGAATACATGCACGCTGGAACTACGTGTTTCTTTCCCTTTTTTTTTTTTTTTTTTCCAGCATGCAACTTGCATGATCTAACCACCGTGAACAAGAATAGGGATGGAAAACTACACTCTTGGCAGAAAATTATTACCATGTATGTTGATACGGCAGGCATACGTACACACACGTAAAAACATTTCACACAAACATTGCACTTCACCTCCGCAACTTTCTGTGCCCGGCCACGTGCCTGGCTTACCTGCCTAGATGCTCACATACTACCGATCTCTTGGTAGGTGGGATATTGGTGGCTGGTTGGCTTCAATGCTATCAAGCTGCCAGGTCAGCTGTGTAGGCCGCTATTGTCGACCTGCATTGGTCAGCAGTGTAGGTGGTGATAACGGTGCCAGAAGCTGGCGGCTTCTTGGCCTGGAGATGATTTAGAAGGAATCAACAGAAGGGACAAACTCAGGATCATATTAGGGACTTTTATTAATTAAACGTGCTTGAAAATAAATAACTGTAGACTAACACCAGGTATGTTTCTAAAGTAAATTTATTTAAAAATATTGTTAAGCAAAACATTTTACACAGTTTGTATAACTTAAACAAAATACATTACAGTTGAGTTTAAATATGATGCATACTATAAAATTATGAACATTGTACAACTTTAGATAATGTAAATAAATAAACATACTTGAATTTATGTTTTCTTTTTTACAATTACTCACATTCAGCCGTAAAACAAAATTATGTCAGTTGATGTTCAGCCTCCACATTTAAACAAATTTGATAATCTGTCCTCAAGAGACAGTAGCTCAATCAAGACTGTAGTGACTTGTCAAAATATGACTCTAATAATAAATTTAGGAAAACTATGGCGGAGGGTCACCACTGACCAAAATATTATTAGAAATGAAACCTACATGCAGACGTCCTATGTTTAAGGATGCTGCAAAGCTTGATGCAGTAAATATGAAGCAGGGAAATTGAAAACTTGATTGGCTGAATACATACAATAGTACATCACACTCGTACAACTAATGGTCAACTGATATAGACGAAGATGACTGACATTCACTAGCATAGCAAAGACATCTGCTGTTACAAAACCAGTAGTACCAACTTATATAAACTAATACCAACAATATGCTATTACCAACACAACACACCCCCTCAAGGGCATGTGTTTTTAACACAAAACAAACTAGTCTATTTTAAACCTAACTCAACACAAAATTGTTCAAACTTAACACTACTCAAAGCTTTGGTTAAGGTATCAGCAATCTGTTTTTATGTACTCATATATTCTAGTTATAGTACATTATCAAACATCTTATCTCTAACAAAAAGAACTTTGACACCAGCATGCTTTAGTTTATTATGAAACTGTGTGTTTTTGTACACACCAACAACTGGTTAGTAATCCTTACATACAATACTGTAGTTACCTTTCCTAACAATGGTTTAAAGAAATTTGGAAACCAACATGCTTCACTTTTATAGGTCATTCAGAATAAAGTGAGCACTAAAGATTTAACCCCTGAAAAAAATCACTAGCTATTACTGCATATAAGTCAACATTAATAACAGTTACATTATTGTTTGTATGGTTGGTAGCAAATAATTGCATGTAGTTCCGTGTATTTTCTTATTTGAATTCGGCATTAGAGAAACATCAAATGCAAACGACCTCTCTGTGTGTAATATACTTTAAAATATTTATTTAAGTTCTTATTTACATACCAACTGACTGTATAATTTTATTTAACTAGTGCCAGCACAAAGCGACGCAACCGAGCTGATTTTCGTTGACACATGTCGCTAATGCTACGCGTCACAGAGGTAGTTTAAAATTCCACCGACAGATCGCATCAGAGTTAGGTTTCTGCCGCTTCGCTCGAAAGTGAATTGCGTCATTTAGTTTGTTTGTCCGTTTTGTAATGAATATGGGTTTCTGAAAACACATTCAAAAGAATTAGATGTGACTGTTTATGAATATCATTGATAAATTATGTGAAGTCAATAGTAATGTAGGTTGTTATGTTTTATTATCGCCAGCCTAAGTATCTGGAAATAGAAACAGCATTTTTTTTCTGTTTCACACATTAAGAAAATACTTTTTTATTGTTTCTCTTTATGTGCGTCGTCGTCGTTCATTGCAGTATGCTGAACGGAACTTGAATTCTTGAGTTGCGTGTATCGTTTGTGTTTTTAGTGGTGGTTTTAATATAAAAGTTTAAATATACTGTGCGTGCATTGTACTGCTTGGTGGAATTCCCCCAAACTTTACCAACCAACCCAGGAGGTCCAGGAAGGGTAAACCAATAGGGTAAACCAATCAAGACAGCTCCTAGGCCAGCTAAGCAAAGAAAGGGGAAAACAGCACTAACGTGGACACAAATTGTTGATCGGTGCTCCTCTTATTCAAGTTCAGAGAAAGGGCCAAGCCTCCTTTCCCCAACACTTCACATTAAAGATTATTAATTTATGATACCATAAAACATTTATTTAATTTTAATTTAGGAGCATGAGAGCCTTTGTTTATTAAACTTTATGGAATGAGTTAGGTCTGGTTAATAAAATTTTAATAATTCTGAAAAAAACATTTTTTTTTTTTTTAATACCTCGATTAGTTGATTAGAGAACAATAAAATCTTTGTACAATGGGTATTTGGTGTATGTAGATTAACCAATACAGTACATTAACAAATCAAGAAAAGCACGTATGTCTTAAGAATATCGTAATAAATAAGTTAAACAAGGGGATCCCCAACAAAAAACTAATTACTGAACTTAAATTTTAATATTACATATTTTAACAAATTTTCAGTTTTCGTTGTTCAATTAATTTTGCAAAGGTTGTGATCGAATATTAAATAGTCTCAAATTTGAATAATTAGTGCTGTGTGCACATCAAGTAGTTAGGACAAGAGAAGGAAAATAAATATATTGGCTGGACAATCCTGGCTGTCCTTCATGGCGACACTCTTGCCACCGCCGAAAGATGTTACTTCTCCATCTCGCCCATGGCTACCGATGACGGTACAGCAAAAGGACGAGTAGAAATAATGTTACTTCTACATCGGAAGATGTACACAAGCCAAATCCCTCAAATACTGGATAGGCTTCCTTTCCGTCTACATAGCAAAGAGTTGAAACCGCGTTACTGGGACCGCTACATTAAACAAGCAAACAAAATAAAATTTTAAAAAACCATCATAAAAACAATGTAACACAAGGGCGCAAAAGGTAATAAATTGAAAGAATAAATTCACCCTAGGCGGAAAACTTGTCGGATTACGACATTACAAAACGATAAAGAGCACTGAGCCTTAGGTTGATGTTCACACCATGATGTGTAAGAAGCAACAAGGTCGAGACAAAGGAATGCCTAGAGGTTATAGGCCGGCATAGAGTCGTAGCTACTTGATGTTACCAAAATATTATTTCGACAGTATCGAACAATACTTCCTAACATAATATTTTGAAATACACACGTGTTTTTATAATCAAAACATGATATTGTAATCCAAATTTTACCAATAAAAAATAATTAGTTTGATTCATTTGAAAACAAATATGATCAGATCATGATTAGAGCTGGTCAGAAGTATTACACAAGAACTGTTCCATAATTATACCACACTGCATTAACTGCACACAAATAATTGCTGAAATTTTCTTTATAAAATCATAAGCAGTTTACTGTTTTTACAATTTCACCGAAGATTAAAGAAATAAACAATGCTGAGGTGGAGTAACTTTGCCAAAATAAAAAAAAATATCAAGTTACCACTACGAATAGACGAACTAGACAAAACAAAATAAACAAACAAATGAACATGTGCCAACAAATGGCACAGCATTTACGATATTTGTAATGGTAAAAGCATTGTTACAGTAGACGCAGAGAAACTAGTGTTATAATATGTTAACTTGCAGGTATTTATAACTAAGATTACTACTGAGTATAGCATATATTCATTTAATGAGTAGACATTGTAGATAACATTTATCGGAGCAGTGTAATGTAAATGTAAACATTGTACAAGCCTATGTAAATAAAAGCACATGGCAGTGTTGATGTTTACATGCAGCGGAAAGATATAAAGTTGCAGAAAATATAAATCAATCAGGTATTTTTTGAGTGCTCACTTTAATCCGAATTACCTATAGCTATACTTAATGCTATAAACTTAGATTCAGTTGATGGCAAAGCAACTGTGTGTTGTTTATGTGATATCCAAGAAATAGTACAACCAAAAACTTTCAATATAAAGCCACTTGTTGACTTACAGTCTACTCTCTCACCTGCTAGGTCTGAATCAACATATCCTACTGTGAACTTATCAAGGGTGCTGTCCTCACTGCGGAAACATAAACACGGGTTTAGTGTGTCTTTTATATAGTGCAATATATGTTTCAGGGCACCTCACAAATTGTCACTAGCACATGGCTGATATCTACTTAGAACAGTAAGTGCTAAACAAAAATTAAATCTTGTACACAACGTGGCATACATTAAAGAGCCTATTAACCTTCTACACCTAAGTTCTGTTTCTTCATTTACAGAAAAATCTCTTTTTAACGAACTAGATCAAAATTTTTCTCCATTGGTGTAGCTACAGCAGTACTTTCCTTCATACCATACTTTTTTAGGAAACAGTCTAGGTAACCTTGCTGACTTATTACAATTCTTTCTTTGTTAAATCTTGTGTGACACACTTATTTAGGAAGTGTTTAACGTACCGCAAATTTTTAATGTTTAATTGTTGCACAAAATTAATTTAAAACTTTAAATACTGCAGGCATTACTAGAAATTTAGATCCAAATCATCAATATACAATAATATGTATGTTTTATAACTGTTTATGTTTTGTATGTACAGTATAAACAATATTCATTCTCACTTCTCATATATCTTATTTAACATTACTGAGTGAATATTTTTGTTTCAGTTTTTAAGTGAATTGTTTAACCCAAATAGTGATTTCTTAAGTTTCAAAACTGTGTATTTTTCAGACTTACAAATACTTTCACATCTTGAAGGTAATGAAACAAAAGACATCATCATCATCTATTTCACCATTCAAAAAAGCACAACTTAAATAATACACATATGAAATTTTTTTAAATTTATATTTCTTAAATTCTTACTAATTAATTTTTTTTGCATTATTATGAACTTGTTTAATATTATATTAACAATAATAAGTGTTATTGAGTAATTTTCTTTTATTAATGATATTTCAGGATGTTCACTTTCAATTACAGCTATTCTTTCTTGTTACATCATTTCGAGCCGACCCTAGCTGTGCTACAGTGTTTTTTCTTAGCAGGACAGTAGCTGCTGAGCTTTACATTCCTCTGTCAGTTGTTCTGTCGTACCTCTGTCTTCATGCCACGTGCTGCCGCTGTTGCAATACGTGATTTCTGTGTTTCACCGCGTGATTTCGATGCAGTTTAGCGATTCTGTTCACGTGATTACCGCATGCTACTGTACGTCAATGCGCACTTTGCCGATGTTGGTACTGTTGCTAACTATTTTCAAAGCTCCTTTGTTCAATGTTTCTGCAGCTTCTTCCGTTGATTTTCTTATCACTTTGCCGTCAAGCACAGTATCGTCAAGATGAGTGTGTTTGGTGTTCCTGCCTTTTTTGCAGATCTTGGCACTTTAGGTGCTATAATTTACTTTTCGTAATGTACCAAATTTATATTTTGACATAGTAGAAAAACTCTAGTACTACATTTTTAAAAATATTTTATCGTGGTTGTTTCATCTATTATTTCGTCGAGTGATTATCTTCGCCCTCGTCTGGTGAGTAATTTTCCTACGAGAGGTTTTGTGTTCTATTTAAATTTTTCATCTTCTATAATATTTTGATAGTTTCTGTGTATTGAGGGTTCGCGTCCAGGCCGATTCTCAACCCGGCGTATTCTCGTCTTGGAGTATTCACGTCCCTGCCGATTCGCGTCCTAGACAGTTCTCGTCGTGGAGTATTCACGTGCTGGACTTTTGACGAGCTGACCTGTAGTCTCTACTACAAACGTCCAGTCTTTTTGGCCTATTGTGGGGCCTTTTCTTCGCCTTTTCGTTATTTTTGTTTTGCCCCTGCAACTGGGAAATATGAAGTCATCCCAGCGTTCTGTAGTCTTCTACTGCGGGACTTTAAAACAGATAAACCGCAACTAAATTTGTATATTTTAATCTATAAATTAACAGCTGTCACACTTACCTTTTTATGTAATATTTTGTATGTTTTTAATCATTAATTTGAATTTAATAACAATTTAAAATTTTATAAGGCCTAACGGATGCATCCAATTTACTTGTAATTTTTTTAATTAATTTATTAGGTCATTGATTCGGACATAAAAGATTTATTTAGCCTATAGAATGGGCATTTATTGTTTCAATAATTTTATTGTGAATTTAAGAAAAATAATAATTGTATATTCAATTCATTATTTTCATTTAACTGTGCCTGTAAGATTTGGGCTTTTTAAATTTTCAGTACAATTTCAGTACTAATGGACTATTCATCAATTTCAATAATGTGAATTTTATTGAAAAAAAATTAAAACAAAATATTTAATATTGCAGCAAAAAATAAAATAATCACTAAGCAACCACAAATTTCAGAGTTCTCATTTAATATATTTTCATACTTTCCTCTGGTGTACATTGTTTGTCATGGCGAGAGAGCCTATTTATTTATTTAAATAATTATTTTTCTTTGCCCGTTGCATATGGTAGCCCAGCATTTATTTAATTATGCATTGCTTCCACTGTGATATTGTTTGTTTACAACAGCTTCCTCTGGTTTTTGTGTGTTTGTTAATGTGCCACCTTCTGTTTTCTTCTATGTTTTTATTGGTGGGCAATTTTTGTGTTTATTTGACACAGACTGTTCTTTTTTTGCTTAACGATTAGTGGCTATTTTAAATAATTCATTAACCCACCATACGCACACGGCACAGTTCTACACACATATAATTGAGAAGTAGGTAAATTGTTAACTGTACAGAAAACAGAAAACTTACTCACTGAGGGTAATGTAGCAACAAGACTGTAATATTGTTTGATCATATGTTTTATTTAAATCCTCTAGCCAATAACCTTGCTTTATATGGTACGACTTTACCTTATTTGTTTTTCTTACATCTGAAGATCCATTTACAGTCAATAACTTTGTATTGATCAGTCTTCTCTACATACTCCCATGTTTCATTGTCAATCAGTGTATTTATTTCTGACTCCATTGCCTCTTTCCATTTTTCACTTTGTCGCCACTCTGCTGGCAAAGTGGTCGAATTTATGTTTTCTTCAGGATTGAAATAAGGTTGAGCATGAGAGTTCCCTGAAGGGGCGGAGAGGCTGCTAAATGTCCCAAGGAGAGTGGTTCATGGGCAGTCGACACAACGCAGTCTCTTACAGCAGAGCGGGAAAATTTTCACTTTTCATGAAGGGGGGACAGGCGTATTAACCACTCACCATTTCTAGAAGAGTTCCCTCAGGAGGCGGCGTTTTCGGTCCGTCACAGGCTTCGGCTCGACGATGGCTTCCCTCTTCAGTTGCTGGATGCGGGGGTGTGGCAATGGTGCCGGTTTTTCGGGAGTTTTGATCGGACTGATCAATGGTAGCTGAAGGCGGTGTAGGTCCCTAAGTATGCGACTAAAATTATCGCGTTTATGTCTAGGCGGCTTGTTCTCTGTGTCTTTGTAGCGGTGACAAAGTTCTGAAAGTTTTGTTCTGAGGTGGGGGAATTACTCCCACAGGTATCTCACTGTTACTTGTAATGACCTGTTGACGCTTACCAGCGGCTTCTGCCTTACGACCTTCTATCACTGCTCGTTCCTCAGGGGAAGTATAATAATTATTAGACACTCTGAATCAGACATTAGTACTTTAAAAATGAAACTCTAGAAATACGTTTTGAACTGTATATTGTAATCCCTTGGTACACTTTTACAATCATTGACTTTACACACTTCTTAATACATTCGGCTTTTACATACACAGGTCTTTATACACTACTGATTTACAATATTCACTATTCTAGACCACGTGGTCATTTATGCACTGAGCCCCGGAACTTCTCACGGACTTGGCTCTACTTCCGCATCCGGCGGTCATAGATATACGCCTCGTGGTGACTTGCGGTAGGGTGCATTCCCTAATACTGCCCGCGTGGCTAGGGTGCGTCTCCTTACGAACTGCGCTTTCGGCAAAAGAGTGGGTAGGACCAGGTTTAGGCTCCCTTCTCAGGAAGCAACCTGTATAGAGGATGGGTAGGCGGGTTTAGGCCCCCTTTCTCAGGAAGCAACCTACGGAAGATAGGTAGTGGTGAACAGGTAGGAGGTGCGGATTTCTGCTTCCTTCTCAAGAAGCAACCCTGGGGTTAAGCGGACGTCGGGTTTAGGCTCCCTTCTCAGGAAGCAACCCTTTCGAGGTTAGGGATGGTGCCTAGGCTTGCTCAGGGAGGAGGCCCGAGCCCTAGACTGACGATTTGGCTAGGCGAGCGCCCGCCTTATATACCCCTGACGGGGGCTTAAAGTACCGTTAGTGGGTGGTGAAAATGGCCGCCGCTAGAGATGAGGCCGTCTGCTGGCTAGCAGGCGCACCACTTCAACACCCACAAATCTCCCACACTCTGCAAAAAAATACGTGACTCTATTTAAAACTTTCCCGCGGGGCCGTGAAAATTTCAGTGTTGCCAAAAAGAAATAAACAAAGCATTAAATAAATATATAAAATTAATAATATTGTGTTTACAATAATTATATACACACTTTCTCTCTTAAGAGTTCATAATTTGCCGCCTGGCATTATTTGCGTTGTGTCCATCTGTTTGTTTACATTGGTTATGGCGGGCGTGAATATAAACATACAAAAACTGTAAATATAAACACCTCTAAACCTTTAGTTTTACGTTTTACAGCAACACGGCTCACAATACTGGATTTAGGTGACCCCTTGGGCAAAAATAGGCCTAACTCTTACATGTTACTAATATTACTGGGCCCAGCGTAATATGTATCTAAGCACCTTGCAGGGTGCGTCAACTTCTCCTGCTCGACACTGCTGCCTTTTAAATATCTTGATCATCTTCATTGCATACCAAGAGTCCCAAATAGTCGTATTGAAATGGCATATTTGGTGCACCCCTGGGTTTTAAATTGCATCCTAAGGTACCTCGTCACTAGGGGGTTGTGTAGTTTCTTGTCCACTAATGGCAACTATAGGCACCTCGTCCTTATGGCTTTGTCTAGTTTCTTCTTCTCCACCAATAGCAACCGTTGGTGCAACTGTTGTCTCTTGATCACCATTTTCATTTTTAGAGGTTTCCTGTATATTTGATTCGTTTTTTTAAACTCTGCTTGATATCCTCTTTTCTTGTGGATAAAAAGATTATATCCCAATGTAGCTCAACTTTATTTGCAACAGGACTAGGCCCTGTCCTATTTAATGTATATGCTGCTCTATTTATAACTTCAGCCCAGAACTTTTTGTGAAGATTTTGTATCACAGAGCGAGCAGCCCCTACCAGCGTATGCATTTCTTGCTCCGTCCGTCCGTTTTGTTACGGGGTGTCTCTTCCCTGATGCACAATACCATGCCTTCCAACGATCCTTTTATTTCTGCATTCACAAATTCAGGTTCATTGTCTGTGCACAATGTAACCAACTCGCAGTCAGTCTCTCATTCAGTGCGCATTATTAATTTATGTAAACAACCTTTGACTTTGACTTATTTTTTTAGAAATAAGATAAATATGTATGTTGAGCAGGCATCTTCCAATGAAAGTAAATATTTTGCACTTCCCAAGGTATTTTGTTCAATGGGCTTATATTAATCAGAAAGTACCAGTTCAAGACATTTAGTAGTCCTGGAATCATTTGTAAAGAATGACTTTCAAGTTTGATTGCCTGAAAGACATTACAAACAAAACTTTGATCAAATAATATTATATTAATAGAAACAAATTAAATAAATAACATTAATGTCATATTAAAATCATTATAAAATCACTATTTTACAAATCAGTATACTTCACATTGTTCATACTTGGAACATATTTAATTCTATTCATATTATGATGAACTAATGTACTATGCCAAGTTGATAGAGATTTGGGTTTCTTACTCAAGTGACAAGTAGTCAACTAGAGGGAAGTAATCGGAACTACCCAATGAAAATTCTTGTTTAAAAGTTACTGCACCAGCTGATGACCATGCTAATGGAGTTTCATTTAACACAAAATGCATTCGGTTTAACTTGTCAACAAGCTTTGCCAAAGTTGAAAGATCCCTATGACAGTTCACAAACTCGCATTGTTCATATGTTGACACTAGAGGAAACCTTTGTCTAAAACAAAACATACAGAGAAAAAGTTAAAACTTCAGTTCCAGAACATATAACTCATTTGTTAGCACAGTCATTATAAACTGGTTACCATTCTACACATGAAATATAACACTTCTTATTCCTTCTATATTTAGCAAGGTACCATTTCCTTCTTGAACCACCCCTTTTTCCTTTACACTTGCATTGTGTTCCTGAATTAGCTTTCTTTCTCCACGCTGCTCACTAGCTTTAGTGTCCGTATACCAAGAGTCTTTGCCCACTTTACTACCTTCAATGTGTAATCCAAGAATATGTTAGTACAGCCTTTCTTCTCTTTTCTTCCCCTTTTCATATTCTCTTTACTCTTTGAAAACTTGCAGTCTTTTATTATATGTCCCTTCTCTTTACATTGGAGGCAACACCTAAAGTTTCTTTACTTTTATTTTTAAAACATAACCTTGCAATGTGTTCTTTCTTCCCACACACAAAACACTTAATTTTTAAGGGGTACTTGTATACTACTCAAAACTCTTTTGCTACTGCCCGCCAATGCTACAGATGAGTCTTCACTAGACAAAATACTTACTTCTTCAATTAAAAGTTGGAATGTTAATTAATCTATGTTCTGGCTCCCAAGCTGAGCAGGAATGTTTGTATGACACAAGAAGAGACATGAGAAACTTGGTAATAGGCATTTTATCAGATATTGGTTTTTTAGTCTGCCTTAACTTGTTCATTATTTTATTTATTAATGACAAAGAGCTCTTGAGGCTTCACATAATTTTTCAGCCAGTTTGCTGTTCCAGACTCGGGCTTCAACTTCACGCCAGAAACTGTTTCAAGTAAGCTACACCCTTTCAACATAACCTCAGTCTGAAACTTCCAAACTGTCCAATGTTTACTACCATTTAACCTCAAATATGTAATTACATTCTCCATTACTGCACTGCTGTCAAATTGGTTAGTTGAATTAATCTCCAAACCTAATTAGTTCGCAACCAAAAACTCTGTACTTTTTTTTTTCCTAAAGTCGTGCAATTCACAGTTAATGGCCTGGTCCCATAATCTGTAAGGTGTGATACGATAAACATGAAGCAATGAGAGAATAAACACATTTGTGTTCTCTATTTTGGTTGAAAACATACAGCAGTACATCACACTCACACAGTCAAGTCAACTGACATCGTAGACAAAGATGACTGCCATTCACTAGCATAGCAAAGACATCTGCAGTTACGAAACCAATAGTACCAACATATGCAAAATAATACAAAAAATATACCATTGCAAACACAATGAATACACTACGAGGCAATACTTTACTTTATTTGGCCTACATATTCTATCATAACCTAGAGTTCCTCCGGATTTCAGAACTCATATCTCGACCAAAGTCTGTTCTCTATTATGGTTAGTGCACAACTCTTCAACTTAGTCTTTACGTACGCCCCAGTCACTTACCTCGCATACCCGCTATTCTGCATTAAACCTCTATTGCATGCCCCTCATCACCTTGAGACCATTACACATCTGCAACCTCATCCCGCATTGCTCCCAAAATTCTGTTATGCACACAATCAGGAGCTGCGGAAAGGGACAAAACTGCTAACCTGCATCCTGCGATAATCCACCCTTGAACTTGTGTGTCCCATTCAAGCCCAGCAACGTGGCCTAAAGTACAAACGTAATCAATTCCATCTCCACCTACCCACCTCCCGGCCACTTTACTATCTAGTGGAGCCATAACATAGCAAGGAAACAAACTACATCCACACAAAGGCTTCCTGCTATTGGTGCAATCTCAAGTTGAAACTTGGAGAAAAAAAATAAATTGTGTACGAGTGCTCAAAAGTAACAATTAAAAAACTTATCCTAACCAACAAAAAAACTTAAATCATGGAAGTTCAGTGCATCCAAAGAAACAAATTTAAACAAGGCTCAGTATATTCCAAACCTCAAAATGTCACTTCGCTACAATATGAATATCACCGCCACTTTTAAATAACAATAGCTAGTTAACATGGTTTTATAGCATCACATACAGACATAATGTGCACAAGTTGCAGAGCAGGGTATGTGGGCATAAGGCAAGGTTTGCACACTTATCAAAGCATTCTGGAAAGACTGATAGTTATCAACATGTTCCAGATAATGGGTATGCTGGGACCAGCCATGAATTCACTGTTCAGTGAGAGTGTGTACAGAATAAAGGTTCATCATAGCTTTAGTTGGAAGAGCAACCAACTGTGAAGACAGGCTATAGTCAGGATGGGTATCAGTTGGGTACAAACAGTATACCACAGCCAACCGACACTCTTTCAGAAGGTTTTATTTACAACAAGACAACCTTCAAAAACAACTGAAAGGACAACACATGAATTGGACCACACACAGCATATTGAGCAGGACGAGAAAGGTGCCACAACAGACTGTGAGACTATATGATGTAACCTTAAGTGATGTGAAGCATAATGTTGGAAGATTTGTGTAGATGTGTTAGGTGCCAGGTAATTACAGTAGGATGTGCATGCCTGGAATGGTGGCGAGTAACCTAATGCCAGATAGTTGAGATTGTGTGAATGAGTGAATTGGGAATCAGTGTTACATGAGAGGCAATCAAGGATATGAGATATTACGAGTAATCCTGGACATTACTTGAATGTTGTTTACTTTGTTAATGTGAAAAATTTATAATTGTAACAATAATTATGGTACTGAAAATGTTTCAGATAAGAACTTTTGGTACATTAATCACATACTCAGAATGACTAGTTTATTCTGTAAAATGTGTATGTTAACTGAAATCACGTATTCCAAAGCATTGTTCTTAATGTAAACTAAGGCTTATTGTTTAATGTGTTGCAAATTACAGATAAAACAATTGTATGTAATGTATCGTCAAAACACCATCAAATATAAACAGGTAAAGGAATTAATCAGTTAATAACTTAAGAAAATGACATATAAAATGTGGTCACTTGTTATGGAAATGTAAACATATTGGTGTGGGTCACCTGATCTGCAACTTGCAGCTTGTTCTAGTCTGCGACACAGAGAAACACAGCTTTCATTAAATGAAATGCTTACATTTATATATTCATAGAAAATTTTAAATTTGAAAAACAAGTGATTCATGGTAACCTTTGTGATAAATATTAATGAAATTTATTTTAAAAAACATTTTGATAACAACTTAAAATTATCTAAACACTTTCGCGATAAATGCCAGCAGAGTCATTATTTGTTGGTTTGATAATCTTTTTAAGGGGGTGGTTCACTGAAAATTTTAGTTACTTTAATAATTTTTATATTTGTACAAGATATGGTTTGTTATGTAGGCATATATTATGACTATTTTTTACTTTAACTTGCTAGCCCCTCTAGTGTAGTCGACTAGGCACCGGTCTGCGTTGCAAGAGGTCCTGGGTTTGAATCCTAGCTCAAGCATGGATTTTGTGTTGTTCTTTCACCATATTCCACCCTCATCATCACTTAATGTCTTGTAGTTAAAGGGCCGTAAAACCCTTTCACTACCACCTTTAATGTAACTCAATGAAAATTATTATGCTCTCATTATTTTTGTATAAAAATTCAAAATTTGCATTAAGCTGTTTTATGCAAAAACGGAAAACTAACTCACTTACTGAAATAAAAAATTTATACTGAAGGACAGTGTCATCGGCTTCGCCAAGACATGTATAGAAATTGTATTGCATTCTTGGTTTATGGTTTATAACAAATATTGAATTTGAAATAAAATATTCCTAATTTATTGAAAATTTAAAAAAAAATTTCAAAAATTAAATGTTTTTATACATGTCTTGGCGTAGTCCTTGACACTGTTCTTCATTGTGAATTTTTAATTTTGGTAAGTAAGTTGGTTTTTCTTTCTTGCATAAAATTGTTTTGTGTATTATTTGGATTAAAATATGCTATTATACAAAAACTATGAAAGCTAAAAAATGTTTAATTGCAGGAACAAATAGTCACAGTGTATGTCTATAAATGAAACATTATGCATAAATACAAAAATTGTTTTAAAAATTTAAATTTTCTTTGAACTACCCCTAAACTTCATTTGTTCTAACAAATTCCTAAACATTTTGCACACTAGATTCAGTCCTAGAATAGCAGCAGTTCTTCTCTCTTCGTTTTTATTATTCTTATCCGGGATCGAAAACACGTCACTCATTTACCACACAAAACAATTTTGAAATGTCTGTTTTGCCAAGTTTTTTCTTGGGATCAGTGTTTTCTTCATCTTTTGGTGCTAAAAACTTTTCTTCAACTATTTCTTCAGCTGTGGACTCTTAAGAATGCGAGTCCAACAGCTGTTTTTTATGTCATGCAAACCAAGTTTGTCAAACCCCACACCATGTCCCACTAAAGATCAATTTTTGTCAGAATCATACACTTATTGTGGACTGTATCCTCCTTCTGCTGTATCATCTTCAATTATAGCTGGAAAATAATATTTTTAATTATTGCTGGTATGTTTATAGCTGTGTTTTCATCTGCACTTGCTTCCTCGGCTGTCTTTGTTACAGAATGCAAATTGTAACTGTCTGCAAACTTTTCTAATAATCCTTTATTAGAAATTGTCACTTTCTTGATATTTGCCCTTTATTTTATCAGCAATTAATACCTGAAACACTTTTTGCCGTGTCGCTGCTTGGTTGATGCCTGTTTTGTCTCGTCCATGTCACTTCTATTCTGGTTTCTAACTTCAAAAATTTTTACGCACTGCAAACTGCATCTGATTTGCACAAACTTTAGACATTATTCCTTTGTTTTTTATTGTTTGCACAGTTGATTCATTCAAACCTAAAATGTGACCAAAATAATTACACACTTCATGAGTGTCTGCTTGCCATATTACTTCTATTTTGGCCTAAAAAATATAGTTTTCTTTTATTTACTGGTAGCACTGGAAAACGCCATTGCTCACTAAGCTTGAAGACGTAATGAAACTGAACTGGGCACGTGACTTTTTTATTTTCAAGCCAAAACCTATGATGTCATGCTAGGATGACGTGCACTGCGTCTGGACAGGGGGGCATACAAAGAAATGCACCTTCTTACGATC
Source organism: Medauroidea extradentata (assembly GCA_003012365.1). Taxonomy (NCBI): domain Eukaryota; kingdom Metazoa; phylum Arthropoda; class Insecta; order Phasmatodea; family Phasmatidae; genus Medauroidea; species Medauroidea extradentata. The sequence goes on along the minus strand of PNEQ01087320.1, from coordinate 37,607 downwards.
TTCACACAGTGTTTTACATTGATCGAAATCAAACCTTTTTTTAGTGAAACTTTGGCAGCAAAATTAATGTCTCAGTAATTAAAACTAAGCAGTTTGAAGTTGTGCTACATGATGGATTGGTGTACGTTAATATATGCTGGTCATTGCTACCTACTTTAATGTTATTGCCGAGTACTTTTCTATGCAAGAATTGGTATCAAATTCAGGATACTTCCTACATATTGGTACTGTGCTTCTTAAATTTGTTCAGTAAGGTAGTATTATGCAGCCAAGTTAACTGGGGTCCTGGGAAAATTGTGAACTACCCAAGATCAGACAGCTCCATCTCTTTCCCTCATTCGTCACATATCCCTCCCTCGAGGTTCAAAGTGCTAGATGTCTATATTACTTCTTACTGTCACTTCCTCCTCCTTTCTTCTCTCCTATTTCTCTGTGACAGTAGCGCTCGTCTCACTCCCCTTAGCAGGACAACAGTTGACTCGGCAGTGTAGTATTAAAATGTGATAACTTGATGAAACTTTCTCAGATATGTAATTTTTTATTTATAGATATGATAGATGTTCAATCTAAATGTTTTATTTTTATAGAGGTTTAATATCAGAAAATCACATTGATTAAATTAATTGTCTTTGTTTTATGCTAACTTTATTTGACAGAAATTGTGTGTTTGTTATTTAATGTTTTGGAAATTTTGTAGGGTTAACGAGCACAACTTTGTATGCTCTATCAAAACTGATATCAAATGTGGAAGTTGTTGATGATATTATTGTTGTAATTCGACAAGTTATCAACCAGTTCACTATGAAAAACATTGAGGCAGAAAGCACGGAAGTACATATAAGTGTGAAGCTTTGGCGAGTACCAGGCTGCCATGAACTGCTGGCATCTTTAGGTAAGTATTTGTGTTTTATTATATTATATACATTTGTTTTATAGGCTTGCACTACTTCAAACTGCAAGTGGTAATATGTGGGCACTACTTATTGTGACTTGTTTACCATGCACATTATGTTGTTAAGGCCAGGCTGGACAGGTAGCCTCGCCATATCGGCGATTGGAATTTCAATGCTAAATGCTATTAGATTCTACACAACCAAATTTAGTGATATAAACGTGAAACAAAAGCTGAGTTATATATTTTAAAGAACATGTGACTGATACATGAGAATTTGACACATTATTTAACTACAAATGTATTTTTTTTTGCAATTATATTTTCCAAACTGCCTAATTTTTCAGGGTTTTCATTAAATGTCTTAAAAGTGATTTACCTAAAAGCGTTTTAATGGGTATGCAAATAAAAGTCCGCTATGGCAATATTCTATCTTTATAAACAAATAAGATGTTTTCAATTTGGTAATGAAGTACTTGTAGAGCGAAACGCCTATGCAGTGCGTAGCATTGACGAGGGAGGCATCGACAACAGCTCAGAGGAGAGGGGTAGGCGCATATGGTGACTTAGGTAGCTGAGCGACGCGAGCAGCCTGTGCGGCCTTCTCGCACTCGTACCCAAACATTGTGAAGGGAAAGAACAGGGAGGGGGGAAAACCGTCCGGTCAATGGTTGTTGTGAAAATCAAGAGGGAAATGGAAGGTGCGTGCAGTATGATGGAGTATGCCGAGATGAGAATACATCACAAAATGTGAAAAATGCAGTATTGCTGGAAACAGTACATGCAACTCCCTGGGATAGTTAGTATGTATAATCACAGCAGGGAACCTATTAAAAATTTATTATGGGCGCAACGTAAAATTTGCGTCTGTGTTATGCACACACAGATACAAATGATCTCGTGTTGGGTACCTGCACTGCGTCGGTGCAAATAGTGGGTAGTTCTACTTAATCTGAGCCCTTGTAGTTACTTTCTTTATGTTTGGTGTGGGAGGGGAACAACTATGTTGATACAAATTTCAGTAAAGTATTTACGTAATGTTGCGGTACTAGGCCTATTTTGTTGAATTATGCCACGTACTTTTTGTGTTTTTACAAATATAGATGTACATTACCGTGTTCTTGCAAACATTAAAACTGTTTATATGGAACAGAAATATCCATACTAATGTTACTTTACTATACATAATTAATACATTTCATTGCGTAGCAAAAACAAATGTAACTAGTAATATAATTTTTACTTCTATGAAATGTACAATCTTTGTAAACCTCACCAAACAGTTGACAACAAAAATTAATTAATAACATTGTCGTATAACTCATCCAGTCACAGTGGTTTGTATTTACAACATCTGACTGGTATACAAAGGATCACTGCTTGAATCGCACCTAAATCTATATGTTCTTAGCTATATAACAATGCTTCTCAAATGTAATGTAATGAGTAATATAAATACATTATGTACTAAACATTTATGTATTGTAACTATTTTTGCACTTTATGTGAGTAAATTTACATAAAACTACTGATAAAATAATATAGGCAAAACACAACTTAATGCAGTTGTTAACTATTATTCCGAATATTTTACTCATGTTAGTGGTAATTTTATTTTACATTTACAAGTTGTCAGTTTTAGTAATAACTTGTTTTTGTAAAGTTACATCAATTTTCAATGAGGTTCGTTCTACCATATATACTTGTTTAACATAAATTGTTTTTGTAGTGAAAACAGCACACTACAAACTTTAATGTTTATAAGAAACATCTTCAGAAACAGGTGTGAACGAAGTACAGTAGAACCCCAATTTAACGAAATGCCATGGGACCCGAAAATGTTTTCTCTAAATTTATGTTTCGTTAAATCCGACTTCACCCCCCCCCCCCCCTCCAAAAAAAGTTAAATCCTCGGGCATGATTCATCAGAATTTAACGTAATTTAAAAAAAAGTATATTGGTTCAAAACAATAACAAAACACATTTACCGCAATAGGTAAACCACAGTTGTGAAAAAAAAAATTGGCAAAAAAACTTCTAATGGTCTGCTCGGCGAGCGTGCGCATGGTGAGTTAGGCCGTCCTTGTGCGCTCCATCAACACATGAGAAGTGATGACTATCATCGTCGAGCCGTCAATATTTTCGTCTCTCTCCGACCCACTCCACCAACAAAATTAAGGAAAATCCCATGAAAAATAGTAAAAATATTTTTTTTTATGAAAACTGAATTAAAAATTTGTGAGACAACGGTAAAATAATAATGAAATATGCGCCCCCGCGGCCATCGTAGCTTCTATGCAGCCGTGCTCGTGAAACAAACTCGTGTTGGTCTGCTTCCTAAAAATGCTTTGCACTCAAGCATTTTTTTTTAGCATCGGAGAAACAAATTATTTACGTTTACGGTAGTAAATTTGCTGTAAAAATATATTTTTTTTTATAAACTCGCTTGTTTTATCCCGGGACGAGAGTAATCACGCTGCGCACCACTGCATTCTTTCGGTAATAGAATCAAACCACAGAGCACGCGGCATTGCAGTGCATTCTAAAGGAGATGCGAAGCACTATCTGTGAATTAGTTCTTGTGCTGTCCACTGCCGCATTGTGGAGACTGGGTACCTAGATGCTCGTTCACTCGCCAGCCGCCAGGATGAGGATCTAGGCGCACGCTTGTTATGCAACACAGCTGCGCTCACTCGGCCGCGCCCGTGCATGCGTATCTCAAAATCATTCCAGCGGCCAAAGTTTTTAACCAATTTTTTTTTTTTGTTTCTCGCCGGATGGTTTAAGCTTTTCTATGGAGAAATAAGTATGTATGGCGGTCGATGCTAGTATTTTTTAAGGACTTAACTTACAATTAATATTTAATTTTATCAAAGGCAGTTACTTTATATCATTTTTTTTGTTATTTTTCGAAGGTTCCTGAAAATCCTTCAGTTAAATCGCTGTTTTCGTAATTCCCGAGTTCGTTAAATCTGGTCTCTACTGTATATAAGCCTTGAAAGAACTGTGCAATGGAAGTGCATAACTGGATTTAGTTGCTCGGACATACTCCATTGTGAAATAAATGTCTGTCAAAAGAAAACTAAAAATAAGACAAAAAACATAAATAAGCAGAGTATGCTTTGGTCAACAGGATACATACAGAAAATAAAATTTCAAGTTTGGAATTTTATGTTGTGTGTGTATCCTGTTGACTTACGCATTCTCTGCTTACATGTATTTTTTCTGTTATATTTTTAGTTTTCTTTTGAGTCATTTATTTTGCAATGAAGTATGTCCAAGCATCTAAATCCAGTCAAAGTATATAAAAACAGATGTATGCATAGCTGCCAACTCTTACGATTTTCCCGTACAATGTACAATTTTGTGCCCTATTGTACGGTTGTATGATTCATGTGAATTATTGTAAGATTTTCAAGCTTACCAATTTTTTCCCCATTTGGTTTATTCATACTAGAAATATGGTACCGAAATCCCATAATTTCAATACCAAACATATACGTAGATCTGACTTACAGTGTCGTATATAATAAAGAAAACTGTAATACTGTAGTTTTGGGAACTAGCGTGCTTCATTTATAGCTTTTGTACTATATTATTCACTACAGAGTACCATATTATTCACTCATCGTACGAACGTAACCCGAACTAACTTTGCCAAAAACACCCGATCAATTGTAGTTATCTTCCTGGCTAAATGGTCATTGTGACTCGTGCAAAGAAAAGTCACGAGACTGTTTTAATTTGAAGTGGCTTTCCAGTTTACCGTTTCCATATAGTAATTTGTGAAGAACACGCATCAAATCTCGTGAACTGAAAGAAACTGTCGATTAGTTCTTATTTTTCCAGTAAATATTGAAGCACACGTCGTAGTTGCGTACTGGTTGCAAACATTGTTTTTGCCAATCTTAAATGTATAGTTTGCTTATTGTCTAGGCGTATTTTATCAATGTCACATTTAATAGTTGTACAATGTAGGAATATTGCAACTTTCATATCTGGGAAATACAACTTGGCAGTTTTTACAATTATGATTTTATATAGTTGCCAAACCGTGCGGACGTTAAAAACTTAAAAAATTTAAGGCAAGTGTTAATAATTTTGAATAATAGATTAAATACTCTCACATCTGCACGTTCAACGATGTAAGATTTATTTCTCAAATCCGCAGTATTTGCAGAGTCGGAGAGTTGTGGTTATATGTGCCAAGTGTGATTAAATTGCCTAATTTGCACTCTGTAAAAATTTTTTGTGCATTTATGGAACTGAAAGAGAATTTAAAAGCTGTGTTACCAGAAATCGTAAAGTAGCGGCCTATCTACTGGTGGATTGAAATCGGTAAAGTTTGTAAATTTTCAGAAACCAAAACTACCTATATCTACTAGGTTTTTTTATGTTTGTTTAGGTTTGTATGAATATTAAAATTATGAGCAGTATTTATGATTGTACAACAATGTAAGCCTACTATAAAATAAGTTCAGTAATTTCCCTGTTAAGTTTTATTTTCTTTATAATAGCCCTAGAGAGGCTATATAATATTAGCCGTGAACACAACATATTGTTGCCGTGTGCGTGTCTAGGAGTGCGTAATGTTGGTTATTGTGTGCCGTGGGTGGTGGATGGACGCCACCTGGACGTGAACCAGCCCAGGTCGGTAGAGCATGAGTCGGGGCGTGTGACGTTCGTGGCGGTCCCTAGACAAGGCAGCGATAGAAGGTGGGGATTGGGAAAACTGTAGCTGGAAATATTTCCTACTCTGTTGGCTCTCTGAAATGTTGGTGGAGTAGGACATGGGCTAGTACAGAAAATGATGTAGGGGACTCGGTGCGTCCGGTTGGCGTAACTTATTTATTACGTTGGTACAAGTTAGTAGGGATATTACACACACGGTTGCTGAGCAGTCTAGAGTACCCTAACAGGAAGCTACAAGGGTGGCGTGCACGTGGCTCTCGTGTTCGTGCTAGATTGCAGCGTTCTCGTTAATAGCACTGTGCTACATCTACGTTAGTTGCGGGAGAAGGCCTGTCCCTTAAATGTTAAGTTAATATGTCTGACCCACGTAGCGGGAATCACAGACAACAAAAAAAAACACTTGCACACTCAGTACGTTACTATTCTACTCCCCGCGGGGGCGTGGAATGTTTAGTAAAAAAATGATCCGGTTAAATTAAATAAAAGACTTACAGCACTATCGATGTCAGTTGATTAAAGATTGCAGTTCAGCCCCGCAGAAAGGAGCACGCCACACACACGTCCACACTGTCTTACGTCTGGAGGGTCACTATCATGACCGCCGGAAAAAACGGGGGTTACACACTACCTAGCAACTAATGCTCAGCAACCACCCTCTTAAACTATAGCAAGACATATATCACAATTCACTGAGAAATATTGCTATGTATTCTAAGCATGCATAGTTCTGTTTACTACTTATCTTCTTTACTATTCAGACACTCAATCTGCTAGTTTTGCCAGTCATTAAAATGTGACGTCACTGCCGGGCGACCACTCACAGATGTAATGGTGTTGGTGAGGGGAAGGGGTGACACTGTACAATACTCTGACGCACTGCGGGGTGAATTATACTAGCTGGCTAACCTTCACAAGTACAACAACTGCACTGCCCTCGTGGCCGGCCAGTGTATGTCGGCGCCATTGCGCATGCCGGGGAGCGGGCCCCAGGTGCACGGCCTTGTCGTGTGTTGACGTTTGGGCTCCCGCAGTACGATGACAGAATGAATTGTCAAAATTTTAGCTAATTTTATTGATTATTCAGCATGTTCTTAATTTATTTTGCATACAACATATTGACATGTGTAGTATTTTATTTAAAAATAGTCAAAATGTTTGAGTTCAATGACATTTACATACACACAGCACGTGAAATACTGCAACTCGTTTACACACAATTTTACACATTTTGAAAACTGTACTATTTCTGGATCCTTGAGGTTGACAGCTATGTATATGTTTGAGCAAGCAATGAATGCAACAGAAGACTTAAACTTTCATTTTGAAAATAATTACCGTTAAAGGCAATTAATTCAAACAGAACACTTCAACTTTAATTCTTAAAATAAGTACCATTACATGCAACATATACAAACGGGCACTTCACATTTCAAGTTCGAAATTTTCGTCTGTAGAAGCTTGAATAACTATGTTTTAAATTAAATTTATGATGTAGCAATGTATACATACAGTACACTTAAGTCTAAATGCTTTAATGAATAATTTTTACAGGTTTTCACTCCATTTTAAACTAATAAACAAATTAAACAAAATATGCAGCTTGGCAATACAAACTTATCACCACACTACATCGTCCACATGCTTAAAATATTGATTTTTAGAAGCTTGCCTTAATCAAGTATGAAATCAATAAACAAATAAACTAAAATAATATTAAACCTTCCTTATTTAAATACTCAACTTTATATGTTTATTAGCCTACTTTATGAAGGAAAAAGTAGATTTATGAGATCACCTTTCTGTGAGTGTGTGTCTCCTAAAAACTTTTGAACCAGTTGACCGAATTTCATCAAACTTTATACATATAAAGTTATTTGTAATCTGACTTGACTTTTTATTACGTTTGCTCCATGTTCATATTTACAAAAAGGCTGCTATTTTAAAATTTTTCGATAAAGCTAGATATCTAAGGAACCGTACTGTAGAATTTCATCAAACTTGGTACACATATACTAAATACAAAGTTGATTTGATTTTATGTATGTTGTTCATACTGTGTGCATATTTTCAAAATGGTGGCCAGTTTTATATTTTCAGCATGTATCACATATCTTAGGAATTATTTTTCACAATTTCATCAAACTTTCTATACATGTACTACATACAAAGCTGAATTGAATATTATGAATTTAGTTCATCCTGTGGGCATATTTTCACAATGGTGGCAATTTTTACATTTTTAGCATAGTATAAAATATTTTAAGAACTATTCTTCAGAATTTCACCACACTAGGTACACATATACTACATAAAAAGCTGACTTAAATATTGTGCACGTCATTCATTCTGTCTTTTTTTTTTTTTTTTTTCTCCAGAATTTCATCAAACTTGGTACACATGTACTGCATACGAACCCGACTTGACTTTTGTATATTCCGTTCATTTCTCTGTGATATTTTGAAACTGCGGCTATTTTTAATTATTGTTATGATACAAAGACATCTTAGAAAAATTTTTTCCCTAATTTATTAAACTGGTTACTCGTATAATACTTAGCAAGCTGACATATCTTTAGTATATTTCATGTGTAATACGTCTGAATCAATATTATAATTTAATATTCATAGGTTATGTAAACAATTTTAACTTTTAGGGTTAATTTTCATCTACTTTGAGGAGAGTGGTCTTATTAGTTAAGTGGTAACGTCTTGTTCATTATGAAAACAATTAAACAGGCAGTATAAACTTTCAGAACAATACTACTTCCATTTTAAAAAGAGTCATCCTTATACATTTGCCCAAGGTAACAAATAAAATGAAGGATACAAACAAAATACCACCATATCTTTTCACTGTACAAATCAGTGAAAATAAATTTGTCATGCAAAAATAATAAAACAAGGGAATCTGTGAAAATCTTAGCAACAAATAATACCACATTGCAAATTGTTTAGTTTACTCTAGCTATTTCTGACATGTTTTGTAGCTTTAAACCTCACTGTGCCAATTTCCTTTGACATGTCAAAATGTTGTCTGGTTCTATTATGTTTTTACTTAAGATAAGGTATCAGACAATTATTTCCAGTAGCAAACAATTTTGATACAACTGTCTAAGCTTTGCGGCATCTCAGTTTATCAGAAGTGTTCATCCCACTGTATTCCTTTTACATGCAAGGTAGTTTTCATACCAGTTATTACAGTGAAGTAACACAAATCACTCTTAAAAGGATTTATTGTATTTTGCACTTGATAATAGTACCGATGAGTTTTTACTGAATTAAACCCCTGCCTTCACAGATTTTTTTTATGAAAAAAGTCCCCCTTCCCTTCTAGCAGATTTTTCGCGTCCAGGAGTATGGCAGAAAATGTGAATTTTACTTCAACAATGGTGTTTTTTATAATGCAATCTGGATTTTCTCCCAAAAACACATGTTGCGAATTAATACCCAATCCATATTTATCTACTATTAAACCACTTTGGTTTGAAACTATTGCACCACAGAGTTTGATATGGGATGATTACATATTCTATTGAAACATAACACACATCTCCATGGAGAATTATAGGCAACTCAACAACTGTGGTAATGAGAACCAATGTAGCTAGCATACGGAAAGGTGCCAGAATGCAAGGGCGAAAATAACAAGAGATTCCAAGAAAATTTGCTGATCAGTGACATAGCCCGGAGAAATCAAGGGTGACTCCGCCAGAAATCAAACCCAAACCGCGAGTGTATCAGGCCAGCTATTTGAGCAGTTTACCACCGTAGCTCCTCATCAAGGGAAAATAATAATAGTATTAATAGTAAGTTCGTATTGAAATTACATTTTTTAAATGCACTAGAGTGGACTTTAGCAAATTTCACACTTTTTTTATTTATCATTCAGTTATTTATTTTTAAATGATTTTTTTTCTTTTAAAGGTTTACTACTTTTACAAATTAGTCCAAAAAACATTCATAATATGATAGTAATAATAATAATGTGTCATTTTTCTGGAACTATTAAATAGATTTCGAACAAATTTTTATATTTTGAAAGTTCATCACCTCATCATTAATTTAAATGTACCTTATATGTTCGCTTAATGAATGTAGTGTATTATGAATAAATAATAATTACACATCGTTCTTCCAGAAATACTATATTGCTTACTTTTTTTTTTATCATCCAATTTTTTATTTCCAAGAAATGTTTTAAATGTGGGTCAGTGTTTAGCGTATGTAAGAAACATGCATGAATACATAACCAATTTTAAAGTTCTGTAATTCGTAATGCAAGCTTTGTTTTGAGTAGAGTTGGTTGTTGTTGCTACGCCAGTTTGCAAGAAAGCGTGTCATAGCTGAATAAACCTTTATATACTAACTGTTCGCAACTTCATGGCATGGTTTTCAGTTAAATGCAAAAATATATTTAGTACGAGCACTCGACATACGTTGAAGTGCCACTCAAAGAGTTTGTGTTTCAAATCTGTTTATTGAAGTGCATTTGGAATACATTTATTTTTCATGTGGCGCGTACAAGAATTAACCACAATATTTCCAGATGCAGTGAGCAGGCCACATATAGATTCTATGTATTTTCCAAAATTAGTCCACACACCAACTAACCAAAGTATCTTCACAATCTGATGAATGGTATAGGAACGCATATCAAACAGAAGTATATTATACACACGTATGTGTATACAGACATGTTTTGTGCATATGGACACACACGCATATAAATATGCATATACATGTATGTATATATACTTTCATTCGTAAATGTATAAAGTTTCAAAGTAATGTTTAAAAACAAAATTATACTTTAGTATCACATTCTTTATTTTGAGCAAACACAGCCTCTTTGAGTCACGCAAAAATTTGGAGTACAGTCAGCAGGGTACTTTGTGACAGCAGGGGTGACTTTGTGCCTCTCAAAATGTTTTATTTTTAGGTTATTTGAGTAAGAAATAAGTAATTATAATTGAGTACAATAAACCATTTATTTAAACGAGACATTTAAAAAATTTAAATGTTTACTAAGCAACCACTAGATACGCCAAAACATGTATAAAAAACCCACATTTAATTTTTGTATTTAAAAAAAAACAGGTAATTTTAATTATTTTATTTGAAAATCAGCAATTTTTTAAAAAAATTATAACATAATCAATATGTTTTTTATACATGTCTTGATATAGCCTGTGCCATTATTATTCAGTTTGAATTATTTCATTTCTGTAAGTCAATTGGTTTTTGTTTCTTGTGTACAATAGTTTTATTCAAATTCAGGTTTTGACACGCCCCTATACAAACATTATAAAAGCTTAAAAATTATCATTACTGTAAAAAATAGTCACAATATATGTATATAAAAGAAACCGTATCTTGTACAAATATATATAAAAAATTCAAACAACTAAAATTTTGCAAGAAGAAAGTCACCAACAGCTAGCACAAAGTATTGACCTTGCTCTTAACAGTACTAAATTTTTCGAACAATTATAACAATATTCGAGAAAATAGTTTCTTAAAAGTTTTTACTAAAACCTTTACATTACTACAAATGCAATTTTAATTCTGATTAAAATTGATAATATTGCTATACCACGGACTTTATTGTACTAATATTGATACTAACAGTTATAATACAAGTGATAAATTATAGTGTAAGTTATTTATGTTTATTACTTTTCTGATACATTTTTTTGAAAATACTATTTGGGGCAAAATTATGTTCAGAACGTTAATGAAAGTCTTAGAATTTTTTTGAAAAAGGTGAAAATTTTACTAAAATTTTTAGATAATCTCCTACCCCCCGCCCCTTCTGCCATGACAAATATAGATTTTTTTTTCAGAAGCCTCCGCAGGCGCGCACAACCAACCAACGCTTCATCACAATTGGATGAATGATATAGGAATGCATACATTACAGACAGACAGAAAGGCAATTTTATGTAGCTATAAAGTTATGCATATTTCTCAACAATGTGTTTGGCTGCCATTGCGTAAAGTGTAGTTTTTGGACGACGCGTGACACTGTCAAATTGGTAAATTCTTCTCTCGGGGCTTTAGTATTTTTTTTTTTTTGTTTGCAAAAATTCACTGTAATAAGCGTTAGATAATGACAAAAATTAGGATCAAAAAACGCTGGTCATGTGGAAGCGAGCGTGGTTCACTCGCTGTAGTTGTCCATCACCAACTAGCTGCCATTGTATTGAAGAGGGTTGGGAAAGGCACTGTATCAGAAACATTCCTTCACAAGGATGGGTCAGCTGCTTAGTTACCTGCCCCTGCCTCTCACCGATCAGGCCGTCCAGGAAACCAGTTTGCTGAAGCACATGTTACACGTCTCGCTCCAGAAGCGCCCAAGCTGACAGCAGCGCTTCACACGGTACAGAAACACAACTTTCTCTGTGAAAATGTGCCTTAACATTTACAGAATTTTGTAGGACTGATTCAAAACCAAGTAGTGTTTTGAAACTGAAAAAACTCAGCTAAATGTTGTATGTATATATCTCATTCTGAGGAGATAGTTAATTTTATATAGTTATAATGAGCTATTGATGATCAACTGTGTTGACTTCAAAAAATATTTTCAACTTTATCAATAGGTTACAGAAGTTTTGTCAGTACATCAGAAAAAATAATATCGTATAAATGTTGAACATGAAATGTTACACTTTATGTTAGTTGACCAAAAAACTGTATTAACACCAACATGTCACATTTACATGTCCAAGCACCAGGCTGACATTTTTAAACTATATTTATCTTATCTGGGGGGCAATTAAATATCGCCACTTGCGCTTTGCACCTACACAGCGCAATGCAAGAAAATCTGCTCTGCACCAGCACCTCTAGTTGTAAATTGGAATTAAATATAATTACTCTAAAACACAAGACACAAGTGGCATAGCCTATTTTGACTCACCGCAACTGTCTTCCCTCTCCAACTTACAGAAGCTAATCAGATATTTTGTAACATTATTTTTACTGCCACTTGGATAGTAGTTTTGCTGCCTTCCAACCCATGATAGTACATGCAGATATACGTTCCATGTAGCAGTGAACAATTTATCACGCTAAAAGTAATGTTTCAGATATATTTTCTGTAACCTGAAATTGTGTAACCTTCTCGTGCTTATACAAAGAAATGTTTCATATTATTATAAAGGAAATTTGTCACAAAGTTTTCGTTGCAAGCATATATGTTGTACATGTGCTTTGAAGCCTGAAAAATAAATTTTCATAAATGTAATCGTTCTGTCTTTCAGTGTAGTGGATACATATGTTCATTTTTTTTATGACAATGTTTGTGAATAATTTAAGTGCTTTATTTACGGAAAGCAACATTTTTGTAACAATTGAAATACATCAGAGTGGTTTTTCCATAAATATCATCTGCAACCAGCTTTTACACAGTTTGTTTAGTAAACAAAAATACAGGGCCTAAAATGATAGATGTGTGATGTGATTAGAGCAAAAATTATGTACACATTTTATATTTGTACTGGTATTAATTTGAGTGATCAATTTTTGAAATACACATAAGTTTTGTAACTCATGTAACATTGGTATTTTTGAGTGCACTGCCTAATTGGTTACACATGTGGCTTTCACAGGGTGACCTCAGATTGGGAATGTATCGGGATTACCAGGAATATAGAGGGAATTCAAATGTTGAAAGGAAAATCGGGATAATACAGGGAATTCCGAACTATTTCTGGGAATTTTTCAATGTTAATTATTTCTTTGCATTATGCTTATAATGTATAACTTGAGAAATGGTATGGAACAATGAAGAATTATTTTTCTGAACTTGTGCGACGTGTAGTGTTGGTCTTACAATAACAAAACACCAGCTGTCTTGAACACTGTATGAAACAGTTTTGCCACCGGTTTCATTCATCACCATTTATCAATTGGAAATGTTGGTGCCTCTGATTTAGGAGGGGACTGGAAGGCTGGTATTCTAAGGATGGGAAAGAGTCTACTCGCCACCGGGCGGTAGCCCAGTTACACGGATTAACTTATTAAATATGGATTAATATCTTGTTTAGTTTCCGATATCGTGGCTACTAGGACGCTGAAGCTGTTCAAAATGGCGGAAGTTGCCATACTGTTTATTAGTGTATTGGAATGAATACATCTGTGTTGTATGTTTAAATGAACAGGGTTGTGTTCGTGATCGTATTTCATAATGTAAACAATGTATTGAAACGGCTGCATCTACGTAATATTGAAGAAACATTTGTGGTTTGGTAGGATGTGTCTGATATTCTGATATTGTCTTTGTCTCAGTATTGTTTTGTTTTTGAATTTCAATTTTTATTTTTGGATGTTTATTTTTTTCCCTTTTTTGTTATTGGCTAATTCCTCATGGGATCTTTCATGTTCTTTATTTATGGGTTGGTTGTCTACAGCCAAACTAGTCTTGTCTTCTTATTTCTTAATTTTTTTTCTTAGTTTTATTCTAAAATTTCTGGGACTACACAATATTGCAGTGGTGTATGTTCACATTAGCAATAAAATTAAACTTGACTATTGATTATTTGGATTTTAGTACTGCTTTCTAGAATGGTGATTTAAGTGAGTACAAAAAATCAAAGGTAATGGAAACTTGAAAACTTATGTAGCAGTGCATGTAGATGCAGTTTTAAGCAATGTTTAGTTACAAAGTTTAACATTGCAGATTTGAGTGAGGTAAAATCCTTTCTAGGGTAAGTATTGAGAGATCTCAAGTAGTTATCTAAATTAACCAGAATTCATTTGTAGAAGAGTTGCATAAAATGTATAACATATAAGTAGCTAAACTGTAAGTACACCAATTGTAACAAATTTAAGGTTGAGTAATAATGGAAAAGATGCTCCCAATGTTCCATATCAACCTTTGGAGCCATGGTTGGCGCAGTTGCTAGAGCACTTGCCTCCCACCTAGTCAATCCGGATTTGAGCCCCGGCAGGGTTAGTCCCCGCATTTTTCTATGTGGGAACTGTGCCGGACGATGCCGCTGGTCAGCTTTTTTTATTATGGATCTCCCATTTTTCCTGCCCTTTCATTCCAATGCTGTTCCATACATAATTTCACCTGCACTAACGACCTAGATATTAAGTGGTGACCAAAATCTCTTTAATCAGTCCATATCAAATCTTTGATAGGGTCTCTGCGGTATCTTTCTGTAAATATCTGACCTGATATTACTACCCTATGCTACAAACTTTCTTAGTCAGTTAAGTACCAAATTACAAAATGGAACACTCAGAAGCAGTTAAAAGAAGCTAGAGATACATGAAATTGACAGTAACTTTGTGTTTAACATATAAAAGTGTTGATCAACGGATGAAAGACTATTGTAGATGCAGATTGGGCCAATAATCCTACAGATTGAAAATTTTGCTGTGGTTTTATCGTGAAATTCAGTGGTGAGCCAGTTTCTTGGGAAGCCAAGTTGTTTCACTTAGTAGCACAGAAGCAGTGTACGTTGCTTTCACTTAGGCTATCAAAGATGCCTTGTTCATGAAAGGATTAAATTAGAAATTAAGTGGGTTCGAATTTCAAATCATATTGTTTAATAATAGCCAAAGTGCCCAGGAATTGATATATAACCCTGTGTTTTACAACCATATAAAACACATTGACACAAGGTTTCACTATACTAGCTACATGAAAGGAAATTAATTTTCTGTGGAATTAATGACTACAAATATGCTTACCCAAGCATTGCCATTAGCTAACCACATGTTCTGTATAAAGGAAATAAGACTAGGTTAAGGATTAGTCCTACCCGGCTCTGGTGTATTTCTGATTCAGTAGATTGCAGCACTGTATTTCACTTATACAAACAAAACACTTGTAGTTAAACAACTTATCATGCGCCTATGTCATAGCATGGCCCTTCTTGGTATGTTGGGTGGAGGAGGAGGGGAAGATGTACGTTGTTGCAGTGCCATTAGCATCCAATCAAGATTAGCGAGTGTGCAGGTGGAGGAGTAACCAGCAACTGAGTCTCAACACTGTGAACTTGCAGCCAGTTAAGTTTTTGTAGAGGCAGGTTGTGGGCCAGAGTATTTATCTACAGACACTGTGGTAGCCTATACACGAAAATGGCAGCTGTTTTCAGATGTTTGTTATTTTGGTTCGGGTGTTGTGAGTAGGCCACTATATTTTTATGATGCTAATTGATCTCGGGTATTTGGCGTCATGAATTTCAGATATTGTAAATTTCTTGCGTTTTCCGTATTTTCTTTGTTATTATTTCTCCTGTGGCAAAAGTAAAGTATGTGGTGATGTGTTTTCTTATGCATACTCTAAAACTGTTTTTTCAAACTGTCTTGAAATTGTTATACAGCAAAATATTTGCTTAGGCAATCCTCGTAATTTGTGATGTATGAAAACTAATGCAATCAAGGGATCAAATTTGCATATTACTTTAACTTATTAACCTTACCTGTAACTCAGCAACTCAATCCTCTATGCTTACAAACTGCACAAATGCAGAATATCATAACACTAGCTGCAATGTTATTACTGTTTTATTATTTAAGTCAAAATATTCTGTTCAATAATTTTTATGCTGTTAATCTGCATCAGTATAGGGTTAGTTTCTACCATACAAATGTTTTACTGCCAAATTAATTTATAGTAAACATATAAGAATGTAGGATGGCAAAAATAATCATGTTAAAAATATGTAGCCATAGCTCGTTATTTCTTCACAGAACAGCACATATAAGTACGACTGGCAAAGTCGGCCCTAACATAACTGCATTCTTATGTTATACTCGGTCATATCAAAACATTTCCGTTAGTTGGCCTACCTTATTCAGAAAGATGTCTTTTTCTAAGAAAATTGTTTTGCAACATTGTTTGCCTAAGATGATTGAAACAATTCGACAAAAATTTTGCAGATTTTCAAGGTAGAGGGTACACATTTAATATGTTAGTAAAATAATTTCACACCGTGTACATTCAAATACGTCCATACACCTTTTGGTGAAAACTATGAAGAGGTCTAGGAATGAGCAACAAGTGTTTCTGAAGTTAAAAATAATGTTTATATAAACACCTGCATCAAAGTGTAAATACGATTGTTCTTTGCCAGATATACTTATATATCGGTTGCTAAGTAATAAAGGCAGAAGTAACGTTGAGCAGAAGTATTTACGTTTTTTTTTTCTTTCCTACTGCATCTCTAATTGGCTGAAAACATTACGGGTGGGTTCAAAACTCTGCTGTCTTTTTTATTTTTTAAATTTTTGTTCATGAACTTTTGAGTACAAATTGTATACAGTGAACCCTCGATAACTCGGACCTCGATGTCCCGGACTTCGGATAACTCGGACAGAATTTCAAAAAACTAAATTAATTTTAATTAAATTATTTTTTGGTCAAAAATCATAAGAACATTGTGTCTGCCTCATTTAAATCCATTACGTTTTATTTAAAAACAGTATTAAGCTTTAAAAGCAGTTGCTCATCGCTACGTAGCCTTTAATAATCCCACCGTAAAATATCTGGCAAGTTCCGTGTTGTTAAATGTTGCTAGCGAGGCGCGCGAGTGGAGATGCAGCTCAGCAGGCAGGCCTCCCTTCTTTATCTTTCCTCCCTCTTCACGGCGCGAGCCAGACACGTACGTGCGTCATAAATAAACAGTTCAGTATGATGTTGGTGAATTGGACGGTAACTACAGGTCACAATGGCACCTAAAGGGAAATTTATTTTGTTCTGGTATGTGCGATAAATTCAAGATTGCAAAACAATTTGTTCCGGACATTAATAAAAAAAATTAAAAGCTATTGGTTTGCATGGCAATGTAGGCAAGGTGGTGAGAGGTTTTTACGGCCCTTTAACGACGTCTTACAAGCCGATGAGGATGAAGTGAGGTGAAAAAACAACACAACATCCATGCCTGAGCAAGGATTCGAACCCAGGGCTTCTCGCACCGTAAACTGCCACCTAATGCACTACGCTAGAGGCCAGCGCGATATCGAAAAAAAAAATAGAGCTTAATAAATTATAAAAAAGGGGAGGGGGCAGAAAGAGGCTTTTGCCCCAGGTCGCACATTCTAGAGGGCCTCGCTTTTGAAAAAGGTAATGGTTAAAATGAATGGGCTTTTATTGAGTTCCCGTTAATGTTGATGGTATCTGTGAAATTGATTTTAAGTGTAAAGAGTGTGTAAAGACGTCACTGATATATGACGACGCAGCCAAGGTAAGATAGTATGAAGGGAGGCCTACAAGCGCTCATTATCACTTCAACCACGGCCGTAGACTTCAACTAAACAAAAAAAAAAGGATGAAAGGTAGACTGAGATTTACGTTACTCCAGCCTCGTATTCTAACAGAGGCCCTGGAAAATAAACAATTTCTCGTAGGAAACTAGCAGCTGGCTGCAGACACTGTGACATGCTGATGTAGAGCAATTTTTCACGTAAACATCTCGTGAGTTGCGTGTGGTCCCGTGCGGTGTTTTTATTGCTGTTGAGACTGTACTGGTTGACCTTGACTACTTCCGCTCGCGCTCTACCACCCAAGCTTATCTCACACATGTACGCACGCATAGACTGTCGTCAGCCAGCCGAGAGAAGGGGGTGAGAACTTTTATGTGGTCGAAGGGTGCCTTGGTGCCAGACTGCCAGCTTCTAGCACAGATAAAAAAAGATCAGCCAGAAGTAGCATAAAAAATAAATAAAAAAGAGTCTGCCGGCCCAGCTTGTTTGACATTCTTTCTTTTATAGTTCTCCCGTTACAGTGATAATTTCCCCACTACCTCCACCTGTAAAGTACAAAGCAGTATATATTGCAGCTTCTTTTGCTTGTAGAAATGATAGCGTACTGATTTCCTCACGTTTCTTGTGATTGACTGATTACCCCTCCTCCCCGGACACCCCTCGATAACACGGACAAATCGTAACTCGGACAGCTTCTCCCCCTTTTAGTCCGAGTTATCGAGGGTTCACTGTATTCTTATTTAAGAAATAAATGTTTTGTAAAGATAACTACAGACCGATAAATGGGTACAATTTTTGTTTGCCTTTTTTTTTATTCCTTTCACATTAAGTCCCATAATTTTAGTATGTATGAAATAAATAAAATGATGCATACCGTACATAATATATATTTTGAACAAGAAATGACAACTTGTTAAAATTGTTATGTACATGTCTTGAAAATTATGTTAAATAGTGTGCTGTTCAGTGGGCCGTAACTAGCAGGGACGCAAGCACATTCTATCAGGGAGGTGCAGAGGAAGGCAATGGAAATGTTTTTTATGTTTATCTATTAGGCCTACTTGTATGACATTTTAATTTCATTTATTCATTAAGGTATCACCAAGTCATAAGAAGTGTTTCTTATATATATAACTAGTACTATATTGAGATTTCTGTTACTAGACAGAGACCACTGACAAGTTGATATTTCGGTGACATTGCTGCAGAAATGACATCACTTCTTTCTGATAACCTTGTATTATTTATCTTTAAAAAAAATGGAAAGGGCCGAGAGGACCTTGTCTGGAACCCCGCTGCTCAAACCATCTGTCCTCTAAGCATCATGGAGAAATTACAGTAACTTCCCGCCATTCTTCACGGTTGTAATAGAGTAAATTTGGGTCTTTCGTTTTTCTTTGCTTACCATTACTTTAACTGCTTTTTGGGGAATGTGCAGATTTAAACTTGAATATTGATTTTTTGGCAGTGGGGAAAAAGGGAGTTGGCTGGTGGAAGGGAACCACATTGCCGTCTGGTTTAAAGTAGTAAAACGTGTATTGCACAGGAAATAAGCATGTATGAACATATCTAAGTAAACATACTAACAAAAATTTTAAACTTCAGTGTTAAAATTTGATAGTTAGAGAATTGAACACTGTAAACTATTTAAATTTTAATATCTGATTGAGATGAAAATATATAAAATTGGAACACCAACAGAATGAAGCTCGAGGTACCGAGGAATATTCCAAAAATACCTACCAACTTCAGCAACATATTAATCAATTGCTCAGGTTGACTTCCTTCTGCTATAATTACATGTCTGGTACGTGTTAGCTCGCGTAACATATACTTTCATTTCACTTACCATGCCTTTTAGTCGTTGCTCAATATACAATCATTTCCATTTTATTGCATGAGCTCTAAAAATTGTGTAAATTTCCACTATCCCCAATTCTACCAGTTAAGGGGCCTCCCTACCTGCGCTTCAGATGAATTGCAGCAAGTTATGACGATTCTTTTTTGAAGAAACTATTTAATGTGCGTTATATTTGTATGTTTAAGAAAAGTATGCACTCCAACTATTTCCTTATAATTTAAAAATTTCAGCACGTTTATTAGAAACATCATTTTCGGCCACTTAAAATGTCCAAAAATGGCTTTCCCAGATTGCTGTATCTGGAAATATAACTATCAGATTTTAAAAACACAACTATAGAAACTTTGAATTATGAGGCCCAGAAATAGAATAATGTTGCTTAAAATCACTTATAATAAAAGGATAATAGTAAAGCACATAAAAACATACAGCAGCAGATACACACTTTATGTTATGTTAGTAAATTGTTGTGTATCATGCAACTATCAGCAGGAATAGCCTTTATAATTGTGGTGAACCATTGGGCTTTTCCGAAACTGCATATTTTGTGAACAAAACTGCCACCTGATCTGATTTTGTATGCAACAAACATAAATGGGGCTGTCCAAATTGAACCATTCAAAATCACAAAATTACGAAGTTGCGAAGTTACTTGTTGCCCATAACTTAAAGATAATACATTCAAATCTATAGTTTTTCTCCTTCAGTTTTTAACTTATTACAACATTATATTTGATGTAAATTGCTCACAGGAGCAATGACGATGTTAAAAGTTTCACGAACCTCTCAGCTCAAAATAGTGTTTACCAATTTAGGCTACTAATAAATTAATTTAATTCTGTTTGCAGTACCTCTTGTTGAGGCAAAATAAATTTAACGTATAACCTTTAATAGTTAGTAAAGTGTAAATTAATTTTATCTTGTGGCTAGTAATATCAGGACTCAATTATATTTGCACCTCCCTAAGCCAAAATCGTCCCGGCGTCCTTCGTGCTGTTCTATAGGCAAGGTTGACAAGTACACCTACCAAAAACGTCACGCCAGCTTCTATTGTGTCATAACTCAAAATTAACCAGCTACTACAATAAATTAATAGTTTACAATATAGTTTTGTGGATGTTTATGTCACTGATAGCAAATGACAGGCGGTTCAGGTTCACATTGCCTAACCATGAAAATAATTTATAGATATTGTATTTATACACGTGTATGTACGAAATAAAATAGGTTTGAAAGACACGTAAGTTAGTATGAAACCCTGCCACCGTCACTGATCCACCACACACACTCAAGTACCGCACATCTGCCGCTAACAACCAGCGCACACCTGCCACCGACACACTCGGCGAACACCTGCCGCAACCAGGCGCAACTCCACCTAGCCTGTGGCCTGGTACGACGACATACGCCCCCCTCCTGAAGACGACTGGTCATGGTGGGGGTGTGCATTCGCTATGTACTTTGCTGCCGGTGTCGTCCCCGACGACTGAACACTAGAGTCTGCTGTGGGTCGAAGTCTCCGGCGTCATCTCCTGAGCCGTCTGGTGGTGCACAACAGGCCTGCTGTTTCTGTCATGGGTGAGGTTGTAGGGCTCCCGTCGGTGTCTGTTGGTATGGGTCGAGGGAGTAGACATCGGCAGCCGGCCGTCGGTAACACCAGCATGTCCTGGGATGTTGTAGTATTTACGTCCTGACATTCTTTGTTTGACAGACTGCACCCGCAGGGAGGTTGTAATTATATGCTGCCAACTTCTGACTGTGAAATACTTGTGCTTAAAGTTTCGTTAACTCCCCTAACTTGAAGAATTTAAAGAGCATTTGCTATCAGGTATTGATGTGGATTTATCTTTGTAACATATTAATGGGATAGTTTCTTCATAGATTACACTAGGTTTGATCTCCCTCCAGTAAGCCCTGAGAAAGTTCTGTAAGATAGCTCAGCGTTCATGTGCATCACCATGCACAGAAAGCTGAAAATGGCACATCTTATAGTTACTGCCATTTTTGCATTTCTTCAGACACCTGTAATGACAGAACATATGTTTTTACTTAATATTAGCAAGTTTTATCTGTTTGGCACTGACAGAATCATAGTATTCCTTGCCTCCCCTGTTTCCTTTCTTTATTTCTAGCGTGGAAGTACCTATTATTTTAGTGATTTTATAAGGCCCGGAATACTTGAAGGCAAGGGCCTTATGCCGCTTGTGATTTTTCAACCACACCCATTGACCTACCTGAAGGTTATTATCTCTGTAACCTTTGTCAAAGTTTACCTTTTGAACTTTTCGCCTTTGTATTAAATTTAATTTGGCCTTTTACCTTTGTTCATCATAGTTTCTTTTGCAATTCATTATACCTATCAGCATCTTCACCTAGTATGGCATGGGATGGTTGCATAGCCTTCGCTCCATGGTGGAGTAAATAAAATGGCGTGAACTTTGTTGTTGTGTAACTGTTGTGTTGTGGTTGAACACTACAAAGTCTAAATAATGATCCCAGTTTTTAGGGTCCTCATAAGCACATGCTGTTAATGGCATACCCAAGGTTTTAATTACCGACTCTACTAATCCATTGCAGAATGGGTTGTATGCCGTGATTTTTAACTATTTGGTATTTAACATCTTTAATAATGCTGATACTAGTTCATTATTGAAAGATGAGCCTCTGTCCGTTAGAATTTGGTCCATACACCCGTACCTTAATATTACGTCCTTAATGAATTCTGCACATGTACTGGCATCGGTAGCTTTCATCATCTTGGCTATTACAAAACGTGACACAAATTCCATCATAACAAGTATGTATCTATAATTGTTATTTGTCTTTTGCAGCAGACCTTTCGTGTCCATACTTCATATATGTAAAATGCTTTGGGTTTTATAGGGGTCATTTTACCAATTGGTTTTTGATTGCTGCATTTTATTTTCTTACATTTTGTGCAGTTCTTAATATACTCCCTTACATCTTTGCTCGTTGTATCCCAGTAATAAGCTTGTCTAATCTTTGCTAGTGTTTTTAGAGCTCCAAAGTGGCTACCACCTAATAATGCATCATGATGTACAGCTATTATTTCCTTCTGGTAATAATTAGGAACTAATGTAAGCTTCTTTTCGTCCAGTGGTATACGTACTTTGTAGTTTATCTCACCATTTTGTGTTGTGCCATATCTCCTGGCTAATCTTTTGTATTTAAGCTGTGCTAGTTCTGATGTTGTAAGTGCTATCTTAAGGTTGTTGACATGAGGATCTTTAGAATATATGCCTAAAAAAAATATTTTACCACAGCATCTTCCTGGCTTAAATTGCATACTTAAGTTTCTTGGTCTGTTTCTATGTTAACATACTCTTGTAGGTGATTGAAAACAGTCGTATACCATATCTTATTACCTATATATTCTTAAATTAACTTTACTTCTATTACGGGATCTATACAGCTATATTTAACTTTTTCTTCGGGTCCTACCCTAATGATTTCAATAAAAATTTGAAAAATTTCTACTACAGTTTTTGCTATTCTATGTAATGGAATGTTTTTACTTTCTTTTATGTGTACAAGAGCTTTTGTTTGGTCTAACATTTTACCATCTTTGTCTTTACAATATTCTTTAAGTTCATCCCAGTTAGTGTTTAGGTATTTGTACACACTGTCTCTTATTTCATCTGCTGTTTCAGTATTTTGAAAAATACCTTCTGCTAATGCCTGAAAAATGTTTTCATTTTTTCTGGGAATTTTCTTTAATTTTATAAGTTTTCCCGTTTACTACAATGTGTAGGACCTTTGTTTTGCCTGTAGTTGTTACTCAACTTGGTGCATCTGGTAATGTATTTGACTTGCCTTTGACTATCCTAACTTTAAAGTCATATTCTATTAATGCTATGGCCATTTTTTGAATAGTTATTTTCTGCCATACTTTTGAGGTAGCTTAAACTCGCATGATCAGTCTCTAGAATAAATGTACGTCCAAACGAGTACTGCCTAAAATATGTGCAAAAATACTTTATTGCACCTAGTTCTCGTTACGTTGTTGACCACCTAGTTTCATTTGCTGATAACATTTTCAATATGACTGCTATTATGTGCCTTTTTTTCTCTGCGTCCTCTTGCAGTAATACTGCCCTTATGGGTGTTTGCGATGCGTCACATGCTAATATTGTAGTCCTATCATCCTCAAATTTTTTTCAAAATTGGAGCTGTTTCTAAGGCAGTTTCAATTCTAAAAAAGATTTCTCATGCTCTGTGTCCCGTTCATACTCACTAGCTTTAGTTAAGTTTATCAATGCTTCTGCTTTGCTAGCATATTTTGGAATATATTTTCGCAGATAAGATGTCATTCGTAGAAAAGATCTTAATTGTTTTACATTGGCGGGAGGTGCCATTTTATTATATTGCCTCCAGTTTTTCTGGGTCTGTTTTAATGCCCTCTGGTGTAATATAATGTCCTAATATTTTTATTTTTGTTTGAGCAAACAAACACTTTCTCCTATTTACTTTGACATTGAACTGTCTTATTCTTTCGAAAATTTTCCTAATGTTCTCTATATGGTTTTCAAATGTGTCGCCTAATGTAAATAGGTCGTCAATGTATGCTACTGCCGTGTTTTAACGATATGGCCCTAGCAAAGTGTCACTAAATTCTTGAAAGTGCTGCGGGGATGTGTAAAGCCCCATTTGCATTCTCCTGTATTAATATAAGCCAATTCAGTCTACCGTAATTGTTAGTTTGTACCTGTCTTGTTCTCTGACTGGTATTGAGTAAAACATTCAAAACAAATGTATTTAAGTTATATATTTGGAGTTTTGTAGTGCATTTAATATATCATCCGTTCTTGGCAGAGGTTAACCTAACTTTTTTAAAAATTATTGTTAAAAATTTGGAAGTCCACGATCATGCGCATACCGCCGCTTTCCTATTTGACAACTGAACTTAGTGCTGCGTATGGCGACCGCGATGGCAAAATTATGCCCGCTTGTTTTATTTCATCAATTTGTTTAGCTAACTGTTCCCTAATATTCTGACTTATTCTATATGTATGAATTGGTTTTTCTGATACTGTCTAATTTTATTTGAAAATTCCTTGCTTCACTCAAATCGTAATTTTATATGTGAACCTGTCTTTATATTCTTTGGCTAAGTTCGATATTTCTATCCTCTTCTTTTTAATACTTAAGTCTTTGTTGATCTGTTCCTCTAGTTTAATTACTTTGTCTGTTTCCATACTGTCAATTCTATTTATACAATATTCTATTGTTCCTGCATCTTCCTGTAGTATACTACTATCCTCAAAACGGACTTGCAAAATTTTTGTGTTATCATTGCTGTTGACGAACATCATTTTGTGATTTAGGAAAGGTATTACAGAATATTTTCTCATGAAATCGCATCCAATAATCACGTCTACTTTCAGAATATCTATAACAAGAAATTCTTACAGATATGTATTGCCTAATATACCTGACTTCAATGGAGCTTTGTATTTAGGACCTTGTATTTCTTCTGCAGCCCCTACTAGTTTAAATTGCTCCTGAATTGGCACTAATGTTTGTGTTGTAACAACTGCCATTGCAACACAACTCCTGCTGCATCCAGTGTCTAAAAGTGCGAGGTATTGTTTTCCTTTTATGTTTACCCGTACTCTTGGCGTCGATGATTTCTCGGTTTCCACCGACACGTGTCTTTGCTTACTTAAACTTTGCGTGCCTACTCTGTTTGTGTCAGCACACATATCATAGCCACCAATTGTTTTGCTGATGTCCTCCTTTCGAAGGCGTGTTCTCGTCACTGTTGCATCAATCGCATTGGCTGCTGCGCTCACAATGGGCTGTGGCCTTACGGTTTATAAACGGTTTGTGCGGTTCTAGACCAAATGTTTGTTTGAATTTCTTGAACCGGGACGAAATGTCTGTGCTAAATTCAAATTGTTGATTTGGAAACAATTGACATTCCCGGCTGTGATGTCCGTTGTAAAAACATAATGCACATGTTTGCTGAGCTTCACTTTTCGGCCTGATTTTCAGTTTACTCTTGCCCTGCAGTTTGTAGATTTTGACATGTTTATCAGTTGCAACCTGATTTCTTGTTAAAGTCGTGTGTTTTTGCGACTGTGCATTTTTCCTTACATCACAACCTTCTTTAACCGCTATCAGCATTGGTTTTGATTTTATGTTGCCTTGGTTTCGCAATTTCGCTGCTGTGCTATCCTGTCGAGTGTTTGCTGGAATTTGTTTTGCAAAGAAAACTTGCGACCTAATTCTGCATTCCAATTCGTCAAGGTTATTATTTTTATAATACCCTACAAACTCTGTGGTGGAAACACAGCTGCTATCTCGCCTAGCGTTCTTACGTGTTACGTTTGCGTAAGATGTTTTAGCTTTTATACCTTCTTCTTCCTATTCTGAGCTAGTGTACTCTGAATGATATGTGTGTCCACAACTAACTTTACTTTCGGAATCTCTATAATCGGGCTCTCTGTCTGAACCACTATAGTATTCCGATTCAACTTCAAAAGTGCTGTAATCAGTTTCTCGATGTGAAACACTGTATTCAGGTTCCGATTCAGTTTAGCTGTACTCAGATTCTCGGTCAGATACCTCACTACTATAGTTAACTGATTCTGAAGTACTGTAATCATACTGTTCACTATATGATACCTCAGAATCATTTTCACTCCCTCATCTCATTTTCACTATCTCGGTACGTGTAGGTTTTATATTCTACAGGGGCAACACGTTCTACCTCCTTGTCACCTAGTTTTTTTTGACACTTAGGCCGGTATTCCTAAACGTTTGTATAATGGTTTAGGTGTAGTATGTGTCATGCCTAGGCCTTATCGGTATTCCTAAACAATTATATAAGGGTTTAGGTTCAGGACATTGCTTATTCAGGACTAATCTGTGACTTTTCCTTGTCTTAATATAATTACGCATGCGCAGTATTCTTTGCCCTACAGACGGCTGCATACTTTACAACGTATTTTACCGCTTGCTGGACGAATATCGTTTTTAATAATAAAAGAGAAAAACAAAAACATTCAAATCATACAGAAAGTGAAACTTTGTGGCAGCAGGAACACTAAATAATAACCCACTAGCAATTTGAAAGCCCAAATAATCCAAAATCAACAAATTTGTGGTTTTAAAAGCATTGCAGTGTACGTATATTGTTTTGGATATCGTTGTGTGATTGAAAGCTCAGGTTCTTAGGTGTTGGCCCGGTAATAATTTTATTTGAATTTGAATCCCGGTCACTCCCATTTTTTTTTTTTTTTTACTTTTTTTATATACTATGTATTACAATAAGGTAAAAACGAAATTAATGTTTATTTCCATAAATATAGTTTCTAAGCATTAAACTGACACAAAAATATAGAAATAACATAAATGTATAATGAACCATTAATGAATAGAAATTTTTTCCCTGTGTAAATTGTAGTCAGCATGTAGGAATACCGCGTCTAGTGTACGGAATATAATTACTTGACTTTTTTTGTTCTTTTAATGCTTACAAATAGAATGAATAATGGACGTACGATCAATAGGCACCTTTTTTAAACCGGCCTACTTAGAAAATATGCAATTACAATTGTTACAAACTGTTATGTACTGTTGATTTAAACACCTTATTGTACGAAACAATACGTTTAACTAACATTCAGAAGTTCTGACTATGTTTTTATTTACAAACATTCCAATATTTTTAAAATTAATTTCCACAATAAAATTTTTACAAGTAAAGTAAAACGAATGTCGTTTATATTTTTTTCATAAATAACTCGTATTTAATCTGTGTTGCGTCGTGTTAAATAAAAGTTTCAGAAATAATTAAATGTGTTCATGATATATTCACCTACGAAAAAAAAAACCTGTAACGTGATGTTTCCAAAACAGCTAGCGTGCTATAAATAATTTGTAAAAATATCACCATTCTCGTAACATTGTAATTAAAAATTTAGTTATATATATGAAAAAAAAATTACAGATTCGTAAAAGTCTAATTCAAAAAATCGTTTGTATGACTTAAAATCTGCTCGCTTTGTTCTGTGACTTGTGCATAGAGACGATATGACATTTACTAGGCGTGCCAATGCTGCTCTTAACTTAATAGTTTTTTCGGTATTGTGTATGGTAAATTTCAAGGTAAGTGATCACATTTAAAAACTGCAGTTTTATTTTTAAAGTAAACACACTTGTACACTAATCTGCATATGGTATGTACATATATCGAGAAAGTACAAGCCTAACTAATAAGACTACTTTCCTTAATTTGGTACAAATAAACCAAAAATTTCGAGTGATCATGTAGATGTAAACATTAGAAAATATTTCTTTGTTTCTTCATGTGATTCTATCTTCTAACATAGTGAACCTACAACAATTGGAACTAATAAAACCAAAGTTTGAAAAATTAAGTTTTTAATTTTACATTTTTCTTATAGTCGGCGTAGTTGTTATAGGAGAAAATAAATAAATTCATGACATGAAATCTTGGGAAATGTTATAATAGTTTAATCGTCAAATTACATTTAATACGCAATTCATTTGTTAGTTATGTGGAATAATTTCTTTATTTTAATGAGGCTATAGCTTATGAAATATATGTCGAAAATATGTCCTAAAATTTTTCTGCAAAGTGAATTATAGTGGCAGTAATAATAACAAGAAAATAACTACAAAATGTAATTTATTAAAATGTAAAGCAAAATAACAAGTGCTGAAACAATTAAAGATCAAATAGCCTATTTTATCAAAAGAAGAAACATTATTATTAAGTCAATTTTAAACTATTACCCATTTCACGTAATCATTGAAATTACATTTTCAACTTACCTTATCATAAATTTCTCCATGCAGTACTAATAAAATTTTTTTTTAATCATTCTGTGTTAAAAACTGAAAATGATATATTAAAAATACGTTATTATCAAACATATGTACCGAGTTTGGTGATTTCTTGTTGGGTGGTTAGTGTAGATAACTCATGTGATCAAGAGAACTTAGATACTCACACTTCAAAAAATTTGTTTTGTTTTCTCATGAAGAAAATACATTTTAAATCACAGCCATTATGAAAATCTGAACTAATTACATATAAGTCTAATCAACTTTGTGTACTGTACTATATTTTTATAAAGTTTGATTACATTAGCTTTGTATGTTCTATTTTTTAATGTGGAGGAGAAATTGAGAAAAACACAAACGGACAATGGAAAATAGACATAAAGAAAAATAAGAAAAGCCTTCGAGGTCCTGCATACAAGTGCACGTCAATATGGTAGCCGTTTACCCAGGCCTCCGAGAGGTGCGCCGAGATTCTGCCGTTCTGAGGCTATTCGAAAACTGCTCAACGCACATGAGTGATGTCTGCTTAGGAATATTATTCAAATATTACTATACATGTGCATACCAATTTCTGGTTCAACAGTAATCATTAAAGCATATTGTAAAGTGGACAAAATAGCAAAAATGTGTGTTTTAGCAGTTCTTTTCCAAATGGCAAAACAAAGTAAAACACTGGACCGGATAATTGCACACATGCGTTACGTAATTCTCGCTGGACGATTCAGAGTCCCGAAGCGCGCCACATCTCTCTCTCGTTCCGTCCGTCGCAGTCGCTGCTTCCAGATTGCCTTCTTCATGCGCCAGTAGAGGGAGGGGGTGGCGAAGCCCCATGTCCTGCACTGGCAGATGGCCGCACGGCGGCCAGGATGGCAGGTGTCGCACGTCGGTGTCAAGTTCACACACCCTGCCGCCGTCACTGATCCACCACACACACTCAAGTACCGCACATCTGCCGCTAACAACCAGCGCACACCTGCCACCAACACACTCGGCGAACACCTGCCGCAACCAGGCGCAACTCCACCTAGCCTGTGGCCTGGTACGACGACATACGCCCCCCTCCTGAAGACGACTTGTCATGGTGGGTGTGTGCGTTCGCTATGTACTTTGCTGCCGGTGTCGTCCCCGACGATTGAACACTAGGGTCTGCTGTGGGTCAAAGTCTCCAGCGTCATCTCCTGAGCCGTCTGGTGGTACACAACAGGCCTGCTGTTTCTGTCATGGGTGAGGTTGTAGGGCTCCCGTCGGTGTCTGTTGGTATGGGTCGAGGGAGTAGACATCGGCAGCCGGCCGTCGGTAACACCAGCATGTCCTGGGATGTTGTAGTATTTACGTCCTGACATTCTACCGCTGGCGTCTGTATCGTAGGTGCCAATGACTGAGGGCCACGAGCCACGCCCCACTCTTGAAAGCGGCGAACACGAGGACGAAACCAGGCAGGTGCTCAGCGTCTGCATTTCTGTTCGTTCCTGGGTTCGGCGTAAGCAGGGAGGACCTCTTCCTCCTGCTGGCCTTTTGTGCTAGGCTCGTACGAGTGTAACTGGGGTTGCTTCTGCGTCGTCAGCGTCGTGGTTGGCATCGAGGTGACTTTTTTGGTTCCGCAACGTGTATGGTAAAAGTCGTACTCTCCAGTGGCGCATCCAGTTCCCACACTTCCCGGACGATGGGTTAGAGTCTCGGCTCATCCTCATCAGGCATGGTCACTATTGGTTCGGCTTCCTGCGGTGGTGTTATGACACCCGGCGTTGACGGGAGAAGTAACACCAGTCCCGGAGTCTTGTCACATCTGCTTTGTGAGTGTTTGTCACTCTCCTGTTGGAGTGGTGTCTCAGTTTGTGGGTGTAAGGTGTCCTCCGGTGGGGCCTGTGTCACATGTCTGTATCTGTCTCCTTGTCAGCCGACATGATAGGAACCACCCTTAGTTTGTCTCGATGGATCTTTCGGAGGCGCATGTCCCCATCTCGGACCAGGTAGACGTGTTGTTCTAGGCGTTTTCGCACTGTGTGGGGTCCTGTCCAGCAAAGTGCCAGTCCCGCACAGAAATTTTGTGTGCCGACCGACAATGGATGGTTCCGAACGTATACCGCTGTCTCTACCTCTAGGGGTGCAGGCGGGTTTTCCGACTCTGGCAGAATTTTTCGCACATACTCCTCTTGGTGTTGGTGGGCAGCAATGAGTTTGGCGTCTCGGCGTTCGCCCCAGTCCTCTGCATTCTGAGGGACCTTTGGCCTGGGTTCTCCTTGAAGCGGTAGGTTGCACCCCTGCTTGAGGGTTGCCGGTGCCTGCCCTGTGGTGGCGTTCACCCGGCGTCTGAGGCAGAACAGAGCCTCGTCCAGATGCTGGTCCCATTGTGAGTGATCTTCCACGCAAGTGGAGTTGGACCTTCAGCTCCTGGTTCCGCCTCTCTGTTGGATTAGCACGAGGGTGGTATACCGGTGTCGTATGGTGTTCCAGTTGTGGTTCGCGGCACCACCTCCTCCACTACCTACTGAGAAAGTGTGAACCATTGTCCGTTAGTAGTGTTTGGGGGTACCCCCATCGTGCAAAAAATTCCTTCTGGAGCACTTTTGTAACTGTCCGACTACGGGTGTTCGTTAGTGGATACACCTCCACCCAGCGAGAGAACATGTCAGTTATCACTTATATGAAACGATATCCCTTGGTGGTGCGGAGATACAGGCCCATCAAGTCCAATGCTACAGCTTCGAAGGGAGTAGTGGGAAGGTGGGGGGATTGTTGTTGGGTCCCATCTTCTCTCCGTGCCTTTTTCCGCTGACAATCCTGGCAGCTCGTACATAATCCCGCACATCCACTCTGAGTCCAGGCCAGTGGAAATATTTCATTACATTCCGCACTGTCGGATCTACCCCGGGATGCCCTTATAGTGTATCACTATCTGCGAAGGTCAAGACTGTCTCTCTCTCCTTGGGAGGCCACAAACACTTTCCATGCCGTCTGCACACCTGGCGGCCTCGTTTCTAGCACTTGATCCCTTACTCGAACACGATCCACATTACCCTCGGCGCACTTGGCTATTAAGCGCAAAGCTGTAGGAGATGTTTTTTGTGTGTTAAGGACGTGATTATTCACAGCAGACTAGGTAGTCAGTCTGAACAAATGTGTGATCGCCTGCAGTGAGGCATGTTCCTTTGTTTCGACTTTCCTCTGCTGAGTTAAGGGACGCACAGGAGGAAACATCACTGCCACATCGTGGTCGTCCATGATGGTTTGAGCCGGGTTTCGATCCCATGACAAGTGATCGGGGAGTTCATTGTTAACTCCGCTGACATACTCAATCTTAAAATCAAACGACTGTAATAACAGTGCCCAGCCGATGAGTTTACCCCTCCTTCCCTGCATTGTGTTCAGCCACGTCAGACACTTGTTGTCCGTCCGTAACGTGAACTGTCTTCCTTCTAGGTGAGGACGGTACTTACGAAGAGCCCAAACTACCACCAGGCACTCTCGCTCATTGCTGTGATAGCGACATTCTGCTTCTCCGAACTTGACAATACTGTAGTTGATAATGAGTCGTGACCCGTCGTCAGCTAGTTGGTATAGGACAGCGCCGGCACCTTCCGTGCTGACATCGGTCTGGACGTACAGGCGCTTCTTAGGGTTGATGCGAGACAAAGCATGACGCTGGGTGAATTGCGATTTCAACTCTTCAAATGCCTTCTGTGCACATTTGTTCCAGGCATATTTTCTTTTGACAGACAACAAGTCAGTGAGAGGGGCAGCGATTGTGGTGAAGTGCTGTATGTAGTTCCTCAATCAGTTCGTTAATCCAATGATCCGTTGCATTTGTTTCCTGGTCGTCGGAAATGTGCTGTTGGCAATTTTGTCCAGGTGTTCGGGATGGGCGTAGTTACCATCCTGCCGGATCACATGCCCCAGGAAGTCAACGGAGGTTCTACCGATGTGGCACTTCTGATGGGAGACGACAAGTTGGTGCACTGCCAGTCGTTTTAACACTAAACTCAGATGACGTACATGGTTCTCCCATGTCCGGGACAAGACAATGACGTCGTCAAGGTACGCTGCGACAAACTCCCTGATGTACCCCTCCAGCACCTGCGTCATCATGTACTCGAAGGTTGAGGGAGCGCACTTAAGCCCGAATGGCATTGTCCGAAGCTGAAAGCGGCATTCGTCTGGCGTCGTAAAGGCTGTCTTCTTATGGTCTTCTGGACGTATTGGTACTTGCCAATAACCTGACTTTAAGTCTAACGTCGAGAACACTCAGCCATCGCCCAGTCCTGCCAATGCCTCATCAACACTGATCCGTGGTGGAGGGGCACACTCTGTCACCAGGTTCAGTGAATGGAAATCTGCACAAAAGCGCAGTGTCCCATCCTTTTTCGGCACGAGTACAATGTGGGCATTATATCGACTGTTGGATGGTTCGATTACACCCTCCTTTAGCATCTCGGCGACTTGCTCTCGGATGACCCGCTGTTCATGCATCCCGTAGCCTCTGGGACTAGTGTAGACTGGGTCTCGGTTAGGTGTTAGGGGTGCTCAGCTGCTTTGGTTGCTTGAAATAGGTCGGAGAAAGCGAAGACATCTTTCCATTCGTCCAAGAGAGCTTGTATCGCTGTCCTGTATTCGGCTGGGACCTCGTTGTCCAGGTCGCCCAGGTGAACTGGGTGTTGGTTGGTATTTGGCCGCCGGTTGACAGCATACACTGTTCGTCATTCCCCGGCTCCCATGTGTACCCTCTTCCTCGCAACCTCTATCACTGCTTCTTGTTTCTGCAGCCATGGTTGCCCCTGCACGATGGGCTATCGTAGGCTGTCCACAACCAAGACTTCGACGTGAGACGTCTGGCCGCGTGTCCTGATCGTCAGGTCGGTTACGCCCTGTGTGACACTGTGCTTCCCTCTGGTGGCCAGCTGTAGCATGCAGGGTCCAGGTCAGATCTGTGATGGATTAATGAGTGTGGATGCGACGAACGTATGGCTGGCGGCAGTATCAACTAATGCAGCAGTTGGTTGGTTGTTGACTTCGATCGGGATGCAGAGTAACTGATCCTCCTTGATGGATAATTGTCCCAAAAATGGCTCTGAGTCGGTGTTGGTCGTGATCAGGTGTGTCTGGCAATTGACAGCGGGGAGGTCAGCATCTGGCCTGCCTCCCCAACTTAGGCGTTTCCCGACGGCGAGCATGTGGCATTCCTAACATGTGTAAGCTTTGCAGGTCTGGCACTGTGGTGGTCGAATGTCCTGTCGCGAGAGTTGTGGGGCGGACGCAGGGTCAGCCGACCGCTGCGCCTCAATCGCGAGTTGTTGTCTTACGCCTGTTGGTGTGCCGCTGTCGCGCATATTTCTGTTGATGGGGCACCCCTCGTCCGCCCGTTCTAGTGTCTGTAATGGACGTCCCCTTAGCCGATTGACGGCCCTGTCTGCGACAATTGCTCGAAGAACGTATCCCTTCACACTTTCACCATTCACTTTTGCCAAAAATTGTTGGAGTTCCAGTCGCAGACGCCGGGTTATGCTTCTTAGTGCATCCTCCTGCGGTGTGGTTGGTTAGATTCACCGGAACAGCAGGATTTTCGTGGCTATGAACCTCTCTGTCGACTCTGTGTCCTTTTGTCGTTCACTATAAAATCGCGCTTGGCAGTCTGCTATAGCCTCCGCGGACCTGAACCGATACTGTATGCCATTTGTGAACTCGTCCCATGTCATTGTTGCATGTCCCCATATTCTCCACCAGTCCTTTGCAACACCATGCAAGTTGCTAATCATACGATCAAACCACTCCTCGTACACTACGCCATAATGTAAACACAGTGTTTCACACTGCTGCAAAAAGTAGTCCACACCCTCATGCATGTGTCCAGAGAACTCGGGAAGTTTCATTTTGTCCCCACTCTCTTGGCGGGTTGTCGCGACAGCTCGACGCGCAGTCGTTGAGGCACTGGGGGAGAGGTGATAGGGTGGTAGGTTTGTAACTTGTGACATATGACCTTGAAGCGGGGAAGGGGGCCTCGATGAGACACAAATTGCGCAACCAAACACGCCCTCACCAAACATGACAAGTTCCGTGGCGCGTGGACATCTGCGGTGGCGTCTTGTTCGACAAGTCACACAAGTGGCCATCTCCTTCCCTTGTCTGTCACATGTTGGCGAGTCACGTACTTCGGCCTGCCTAGGCGGGCTGTGGTCGATAAGCTTCTCTACTTTCATGCTCGTGTTCCCCTTCTGGTTCTCCAATGCACATGTGAGCACTGTTGCAGTACTTCTCCGAAAAGTAAATCAGGAATGGCTGGTAATTCTTACCTAACACACACCTTGCTGCTCATTGTGTGCTATGGTTCGATCTGTTTCTAGATCTAGCTCAGTGTATTGTTTCCTGCTGTCGCTGATGTGTGGACTGTGACATAGCTGGCTAAACAATGCTACTGTGGCGATCCTGTGGTGAAGTGTCGTCTTTCAGTCCTTATCTGTTTAGGTTGTACGTCGATTTACACTGCAATATTCACGCCAAAGCGTTGGGCGCCTTGACACAGTGTTCGGTGAGATTGAGGTAGGAATGGAGCTGCATTGGAATGCTCTGGGCGCCACCCGGTTAAGCGTGTAGCCGGGAACACGAGGCTCGATGAGTCGTGGTCTGTTCGTGCGGGCGTGCCCATCTCTCACCTGGCGAGTCGAAACAGCTGCGTACTGGGAAATTCAGGGAGGACCTGGACAAAACTACACCTTACATGGACACTGATAGGGCGGTCCACACCTCCATACCCTAGGGCCGGATAGTTGCACACATGCGTTACGCAATTCTCACTGACGAATCAGAGTCCCGAAGCGCGCCATGTCTCTCTCATTCCGTCCGTCGCGGTAGCTGCTTCCAGACTGCCTTCTTCATGCGCCGGTAGAGGGAGGGGGCGGCGAAGACCCATGTCCTGCACTGGCAGATGGCCCCGTGGCGGCCGGGATGACAGGTGTTTCTTGTTGCTCTCAAGTTCACACACGCCCTGCCGCTGTCACTGATCCGCCACACACACTCAAGTACCGCACATCTGCCGCTAACAACCAGCGCACATCTGCCACAGACATACTCGGCGAACACCTGCCGCGACCAGGCGCAACTCCACCTGGCGTGTGGCCTGGTACGACGACAATACAAAACATGTATGAAAATTATTTTTTAATATTTTAAGTTCTGTGAGATATTATTTACTCTTTTTTGTGCTAACCTTAAAATAAGAAATATTGTGTCGAGAACAATAAAAATTTGTCGTCACTTTCAGATGCACATATCTTATTTTGTGTTTTTTAGATATTAAAATGACACAGTTAAACAATTAACTATCCGGAATAATGTTTAACGCCCATAACAACAAGTTATACTCAATTAAAATGTACTAAAGCATCTTCGCTTTTCATTTTGATGCATGTAAAATAACAATAACGCAGTGTAAACATTATTAATATAGGCATTCTAATTTGTCCACATTGGCCTAATCATGCAAGAAAATTGTAATTAGTAAACATTTTGCATCACAAAAAAATACATGTTTCTTAAGAAACTACTAATCATCTGCTATATATTTACTATCAACATATAGTAAAATAAAATCACATTTCAGACGTTGACAGTTGACAGGCAACATATTTTAGAACAGATTGCCTGCTGTATCATTGTTATTCTCAAGCCATCAAAAGTGTCAAAAACACCTTTTATTTCATATATTTCAAAAACAAAAGGTAAGGTAAGTGAGCTTTACGTATCGTCGACACCCAGGTTATTAGAAACAGTTTCAAAATGAAATTACTGAATACAAACAAAGTTTTGACTGAAGCATGAATTCCACTTTGCTAGAAAGATGTGTTCAGTGAAATGATAGAGCCATTACTTGAAGTATGATCAAGTAATATCATATGAATAAAGAAAAAAAAAACTTGTTGGTTTAGTGTGTTGTGTATAGAGGTGATCAGAGACCAAATTTATGTGCTACTGTTACTATGACAATACCTTAGTTTTTAGTATTTAGTTGCAGCATAGTATTATATAATATTTTTACAGTGATTGTGAATTATGTTTATACCTAACTTATACAAACTCTGCATGTGTGTTCCTCGCGAAAAACTATGACGAAAACATGTTAAGCACTTTTCACCTAAACACAATATTAAGAGAGTAATGGGCGTCTGAACATCAAATTTTAAAACAGGTTTTTCCCAAAATTTCGGAAACTAATTGACATAATAATACAATATTTTCAGCATTTCTTAATGCTACTGGGACCTGCAAACCAACAGCAAGTGCTGGTTGATACACTCCACCCTTATGAAAATAGCAGAGGTGGCTACCCTCTAATTGCATTTAACTTTTTTACCGTTAGGATTTTCGAACATCTGAAGATGGTTTATTGAGTAATGTTACCTGTCTAACGAAAAAGGTCCTCTTGTTGCAACTGTCTTAGGAGCCATTGTTTTCATTCAAATCACAAATGAAGCTACAGCAATAGAGTTCCAGAAAGAAATGATTAGTTGTAGTATCATGAGTTAGAAACATTTAGGACGATGTGAAAAAAAAAAATTTGGGTTTCGATGGAAACCCAGCACAAAAAAAACGGATAGGTGGAAACCCCACTGAAACCTATAGAATGCAAATATCCAAATGTTGTGTTTTATTCTACGAAATGTAATCAACCATACAAGTTTATCAGAAAGCCATCTTGTGTTTTGCTGTACATGGCACTGTATTCGAGAAAGGAAACTGAATGTGTTCTTTTGTTAAAAGAAAGTAATAATTCTGTATCTAGCAACAAGTATAATTTAGTATTAAAGAGTATTAATTGTAGTGGGAAAACCTAAATTATTAATTATTGTTTTACACGTATAGCACAATTTCTGATTCGTAAAACAAAACCTAATAAAATTACGCACTTCTTTGTTTTTAAATGTATGAATGTGGTGTTGCTGTAATTTTCTTTAATACGTAATCTTCATATGGTTAGTGTAAAGGACACAGGTGTACAGACTGCGTGATGTGAAACAATAAATAATACCTATTTTGGACAGTTAAAAGTTGAAAAACTTGTGTTGCTTAATGTACCGGTAGTGTGTGTGTGTGTGTGTGTGTGTGTGTGTGTGTGTGTGTG